>PVIU01002906.1:0-158600 GCA_004026605.1 Ondatra zibethicus
AGAAATGCAAATCAAAACAACTCTGAGATTCCATCTAACACCTGTAAGAATGGCCAAGATCAAAAACACTGATGACAACTTATGCTGGAGAGGTTGTGGGGAAAAGGGAACACTTCTGCATTGCTGGTGGGAATGCAAGCTGGTACAACCCCTTTGGATGTCAGTGTGGCGATTTCTCAGAAAATTAGGAAACAACCTTTCTCAAGACCCAATAATACCACTTTTAGGTATATATCCAAAGGATGCTGAATCGTGCCACAAGGACATGTGCTCAACTATATTCATAGCAGCTTTGTTTGTCATAGCCAGAAACTGGAAACAACCTAAATGCCCCTCGATCGAAGAATGGATTAAAAAAATGTGGTACATTTACACAATGGAGTACTACACAGCAGAAAAAATAATGACAGCCTAAATTTTGCAGGAAAATGGATGGAACTAGAAAACATTATTTTGAGTGAGGTAACCCAGACACAGAAAGACAATTATCACATGTACTCACTCATAGGTAGTTTTTAAACATAAAGCAAAGAAAGCCAGCCTACAAACCACAATCCCAGAGAATTTAGACAACAATGTGGACACTAAGAGAGACTTACATAGATATAATCTACATGGGAAGAAGAAAGTAGAAAAAGACAAAATCTCCTGAGTAAATTGGGAGCATGGGGACCTTGGGGAGGGTTGAAGGGGGGAGGGGAGCAGAGAAAAATATAGAGCTCAATAAATATCAATTAAAAAAAGGGAAAAAATCAACAACAACAAAAAAAAAAACAAAAAAAACTTATTAGGCTCTCCCCTGCCCCTTGTATGAATATTGTCTCTTAAATTCGCAGATCCTCTGTCTTCGCTCGGGCCACTCTTCTGCTGACAACACCTTTTCCCTAATCTTTACTTGACTCTGCACTCAGTTCTCAGACTCATATCGGCCTGTCTCTGCCAGGGAGCCCCTGAACACGGGCCACTTCAGGGAAGAGTATGAGGCAAAAGCTTAGGAAATAAGGCTCAGCTCCAGCACTGCAATTCTAACCATCCAAGTGACTCTGAATGACAGCAGCCCACATGGGGTCACAGAAGCTGGAGCAAATGAGCAATTGGATACACGACAAGACACTGAAGAAAATGCAGCTTGACATGATCAGCAGTAGGCACCATCCATTTCTTGGCATATCAGTGAAATGAATGCAGGCAGAAGATTACCTTCCTAGCAAATGAGATGATGGATGGGCACTGGCCTTTTCCAAAGCTGTGTAGAATAAAGATGCAGGAGTCTGACGGTCCATCCTCAGATGGCATCTACTCCTCTAATAGCTCTTAGCACGGAGCTGAGTACAGTGTGAATTTAGTGAGTAGTTGTTGACTTAATAAATGTCTTGGGGGCTGGAGAGATGGCGCAGAGGTTAAGAGCACTGACTACTCTTCCAGAGGTCTTGAGTTCAATTCCCAGCAACCACATGGTGACTCACAAACCATCTGTAATGAGATCTATCACCCTCTTCTGGTGTGCAGAATGTTGTATACATAATAAATAAATCTTTAAAAAAAATAAAAAAAATAAATGTCTTATTTGTTAAAATTTACTTTTGTTTTTTTTTTCTCTGTACCTTATTTTCCCCACTACTTGGGATTGAGCCCAAAGTCTTGACACACAAGGCAAATACTCTGTCACTGAGCTGTTTCCCCAGCTCTTGCTATAACATTTTTACTACATTTATTCATTTTGGGTGGTGGGTAGGTGGTGGTAGATGTGGAGGTTAGAAGACAATTCTTAAGAATTGGTTCTCTCCTTCTACCATGTGTGTCCTGGGAATCATACTTGGGTCATCAGGCTTGGCAGCAAGCACCCTGTACCTACCAATCCATCATCCCATTGGTCCTGCTGTAATATTGTTAAAGAAACAACGCAAAACAAGTGGTTTGGAATGTAGCAGTAAGCTCTGCACACTCAGTGTAGGGCTGGTCCATCTTTTCCAGAGACAGAAGAAGGGAATGGAAATAATTTTAGGGAAGCTGGCCTCCGTCTCAGCTGTGACTGAATTGTGATACTGGGCGTGACACTTCCGGTGATGCTCCATGAGAGGCAGGGAGGGAGCAGCAAGTAGCATGAGGGGATGCTGAGGAAGGGTGGGCAGGGGTCACTGCTGGGCCTTGCATACCACCCAGGCTATGGGCTTTGGGAGGAACAAATAAAGATCTCATTCATAACCAGGCTGTGGTGGCGCAGGCCTTTAATCCCGGCACTTGGGAGGCAGAGGCAGGCAGATCCCTATAAGTTCAAGGTCAGCCTACAGAGTGAGTTCCAAGACAGCCAAGCTACACAGAGAAACCCTGTCTTGAAAAAAAAAAATCTCATTCACATTGGCATCTTTGAAACTGGCTCAGCACCATTGAGGGATTAGTCTTCTGAGGTTTGGACCCTTTGCTCCACGGTACCATGGAGATGAATGACAAGGAACGTGAAAGAAGTGAGACTGATAGAATTTGGTCATGAACTTGATATTGGGTGATGGCAGAGAGTTCAGAGAGTCTAGAATGATGCACCAAAATCAGGACTGCAGGAAGGAGAAGAGAAGGGTTTCATATGGTTGCAAATAAGACCCCAGTGGATTACACAGGCAGGTGTGCCCTTTAAGCAGCTGGGTGGTTTACAAATACTCCAAAAATTAAGAATGAAATCTGGGGGCTGAAGAGATGGCTCAGAGGTTAAGAGCATTGCCTGCTCTTCCAAAGGTCCTGAGTTCAATTCCCAGCAACCACATGGTGGCTCACAACCATCTTTAATGGGATCTGGTGCCCTCTTCTGGCCTGCAGGCATACACACAGACAGAATATTGTGTACATAATAAATAAATAAATATATAAAAAAAGAAATCTAAACCTGCCAGTGGTGGTGCACACCTTTAACTCCAGCACTCAGGAGGCAGAAGCAGGTGGATCTCTGAGTTCAAGGCCTGCCTGATCTAGAGAATGAGTTCCAGAACAGGCAGGAATACACCAAGAAACCCTGTCTTGAAAAAAAAAACAAAAAGGAGTTTGAGAGACAGCTCAGCAGTTCATAGTGCTGTCTGTTCTTCCAGAGGTCCAGCTTCAATTCTCAGGGCCCATTATGGCAGCTCCAACTGTCTGTAACTCCAGTTCCAGGGGATCCAACACCCTCACACAGACATACATGCAGGCAAAACACAAACACAGATACATTAAAAAGAAAAAGAAAAGAAAATATCAAACAAACAAAAAGAATGAAAAGCTAGACTTTGGATCAGCAGTGTGAAAAAATCTCATGAATGACATCACCTGAGGACGGAAAGCAGCTAAGGATAGAACTGTCGCGCTGAAGATCAAGGCAGGACTGGCGGGTGGCTCAGGAGTAAGGTGCTTGCCTGGCATGTGTGAGACAAATACAAAACTGTCAAGGCAGAGAGTTGCATATCCACATTAGGATGTCCTCGGTGGGCTAGGGAGATGCCTTACTGATGCTGGTGTCATACCCTATACAGGTTATTTAAGGATAGGTTAGAGTTAAATATTCCTCCTAATAGATAATAAAATGTATCTGTAACTTAACAGGAACTGCCTGATAAAACAGTCTTGGTTAAAACATGGAAAATAAAGGTTTTTTTTGTAAGAAGTCCCCATGAAAATGACTGGATACATTCTGGTACATTCGTCCTGAAATCATTTTAATCATTAATTGTCCCCAGTAACCATTTTTTTCCTTTTTAATAGTGAAAGGCTACCTGATTTGTAGCTGAACAAACAGACTTCACAAAGAAAAGGAAACATTTCTTTTTTTCTTACATTTTTGTTGCTGTTGTTTTTTGAGACATGGTTTATCTATGTAACAGTTCTGGCTATCCTGGAACTGGCTCTGTAGACCAGGCTAGCCTTGAACTCAGAGATCTGCCTGCCTCTGCCTCCAGAGTGCTGGGATTAAAGGCACTTGCCACTACTGCCTGGCAAAAAAAATTTCTCAACCACCCCACCACCACTTTGTAGCTACATATGGCCACATAGCCAAATTTTGGTCATGGGATAAAAAAAAAAAAAGCCCCAGGGATGCCTGACTTTCACCCTATAGCCCTGGAATTACAGGAATGAGTGTTATATTTAAAAAAAAAAATGGCGTGCTGCCGGGCAGTGATGGTGCATACCTTTAATCCCAGCACTTGGGAGGCAGAGGCAAGCTGATCTCTGTGAGTTCAAGGCCCAGCTGGTCTACAGAGTGAGTTCCAGCAATTGCTCAATAGCTACTGAGAAACCCTGTCTCCAAAAAAAAAAAAAAAAAAAAAAAAAGTTCATGAGAAAGGACACCATGTGATAGATTCATATTTTGACTGTTATGTGGGTACTGGGATCCAATCTCTGGCCTTCATAATTGCAAATCTGTTTTGAAAAAATATTATTTATTATATTGTTAATTTATGTGCGTCTCTTGGGGGTGGGTTTGCCATAGCATGCATGTGGAGGCCAGAGGACAACTTATGGAACTCAGTTCATTCCTGCTTTATTGGTCCTGAATTGAATTTTGGGCATCAGGCTTGGTAGCAGAAACCTGCACCTGCTGAGCCATCGCAGTGGGCCTCCAGAAGCCTCTTAACCGCTGAGCCATCTCTCTAGTCCTAGAGCCCTACCCTAGTCCTTTTTAGAGAGTGTATATTTTTGTTTGTTTGTTTCTGTTTGGATTTTTCAAGACAGGGTTTCTCTGTGTAACCCTGGTTGTCCTGAAATGCCTTTAATCCCAGCACCCAGGAGATGGAGGTAGGCAGATCACTATGTAGCCTTAACTGACCTAGAACTCGTTATGTAGATCAGGCTGTTTCTAACTCATAGTGAGACCCTGTATCAAAACAAAAGAAAAAGTTTATGAAGAGATTCATTCATAAAATTAATTGCAATTAAAATCAAATTGTAAGATTTTAAATAAATAAAGCTATTTATAGACCTGTTTATCTCAGTATTTATCAAATTTAAAATTGTTTAACAATAGGGATTTGATTCCCGGCACTGTTAAATATTTTAAATGGTATTGTACAGTGATCCCCACTTTTTTATTTGAGGGACTCCCTGCCAGTTTGATTAGAAGCCCAGCGAGAGCAATTTTAGCCCTTTTGTGGAATTTAATCTTTCCCTTTCATTACCACTTAAGCAGCACGCCAAGAGAATCCCTTGTTCATTCTTGTCACACTGGTTTTCCCAGCACCTTCCTGCACTTAGCATTTCCTAAAAGCAGAAAAAGCAGCGGGCAAGCGTGATCTGGCCCTTTAATGTAGTCTGCTGGAAAATAGGCGAGGCAGCTGACTTACGGTCTGGATCCTTATATGTACTTAATATGATTCAAATACTATATTCACTTAAGTAGTCTTTAGTCATTCCCACACAAAAGTGCTTTTGCAGCACTGTCTTCAGTGTCTCGTCTCTTTTGTTTTTTTTAAGACAAGACAATCTGCCGCTTCAGCTTCTCTTCCAGACCTGTGTCACCATACCTGGCTTTTCTCAATTCTTAATATTGCTCAGGCCGGGCAATGGTGGCTCACTCCTCTAATCCCAGCACTTGGGAGGCAGAGGCAGGCAGGTCTCTGTGATGTTTGAGGCCAGCCTGGGGTCTACAAAGCAAATTCCAGGATAGGCAGGGACTACAAAGAGAAACCCTGACTCAAATCCTGCCCCCTCCAAAAAAATGTTTACTCAGAAGCTTTGGTTTATTCTTTTTGAATTTTAAGATAACTAACTACATAAATGTATAGTGAAAATAAAAGTGTTTGCTAAGCGGTGGTGGTGCATGCCTTTAATCTCAGTGCTCAGGAGGCAGAGGTGAGCAGATCTCTCTGAGTTCGAGGCTAGTCTGGGGTCTACAAAGCAAGTTCCAGGACAGCCAGGGCTGTTAGACAGAGAAACCCTGTCTCGAAAAACAAAACAATAATAGTAATAATAAAATAAAAATAAAAACCTCGCCAAAGCAGAAACATATTAATATTAAATAATTCTAAATGCATATGAACATAAATCTAAGTCTATAAATTTAAAATACCAATTTTATATATAAATAAACTGTATTAATGAGGTCTAGTACTTAGAAATCTTACTGTCGTTTTGAGCACTATAGACTAATGGGAAAATCTCTGACCTTTCCTAATTTGGTTTCTTCCCTTTATTGGCTGGGAGCCATCAGATAAATCAGTGTCTTGATTTATTCTAGAACTCAGGACAGAATCACTTGTTGACCCTGTGCCCTTTACCCCACTAGACACTACAAATGATGAAAGGCAGCTGTAAAAATGACACGTTGGAGGCTTGCAGTGGCGCCCCAAAGATAAATAGCCCGCTGGGGTACATGCCCACTGCAGAACTCTCCAGTAGCTGCCAGAGCGTAATGCAGCTCAGGCTGTTAAAATCGTGTGCTGTGATTCAAAAATGGTATTCTAGGCCATCTTACACATATGTGAGGAGACTTTAGGAGGCAAACTAATGCCTTGGAAAACTACCCTTGGGAACCTGGGAAGACTCCGTGAAGAGGAAGAACCCAGGTAGGGTGTCAGATGATGCACAGACGTGAGCAAAAGGCCAGGGGTAGAGTGCTTGCCCAGCACATGGAGCCTTAGGGGTCATTCCCAGCACCAAAGAAATTCATGGCACTCAGACAGTGAAGGCGGGAGCGTCAGAAGTCATCCTACAATATTGAGAGGAAAGGAACGTGGGAAGACCTGGTTTGCAAACTAGGTGTGAATAGAAAATGGGGATGGGGGTAAGGAAATTAGATAATTCTAGGAAACTTGCTTGTTGGGCTGAAGGGATGGCTCAGTGATCAAGAGCTCATGTTCTTGCAGATTTGCTTCTCAGGACCCACACAGGGCTCAAAACCATCCTTAACTTCAGGTCTAAGGGATCCAATGTCCTTTTCCAGCTTCCAAGGACACTAGGCTCACACGTGGTGCACACACATGTCTATGTAGGAAGCAGAGGAAGCTCTGACTGAATAAAGTCCTGAGTAAATGGGTATCTTGACATGGGCAGAGCCTGTGGAGGACTCTGAGACCAACTGGCCCATGGGAAATTGGCAAAACCATTACCCATATGGGCCAGGCTCCAAAGAAATGGCAAACTTTTCTCAGGAGTTAGAGTATGAGTGTTTATGGATTAGTGTGTGCAAAGACTAGCAACTGTAGCTCCTCCTCCTGGATGTTTACAGCCTGAGACTGCAGCCTACAGAGATCTCCTACTGAGACTAGCTAATCCCCAAGACCCCCAATCCCCATGTTGTACCTAATAAAAGTGCTGAGGTCCCCATTAAGGCAGCAGCAGGAACAGAACCCAACCCTATCCCAGCTTTCTTGTGTCTGTCTTTTCCTCATTTCTTCACCTTCTCCAGCAGGGTTCCTGGATCTAAATTGAGCAGGATGTGGCATACATACATGTAGACAAATATTCAGACAGACACATAAAATTAAAATAAATTAATCTTTTTTTAAAAAAAAATACTTGTTTCTGCCGGGCGGTGGTGGTGCACGCCTTTAACCCCAGCACTCGGGAGGCAGAGGTAGGTGGATCTCTATGAGTTTGAGGCCAGCCTGGGCTACAGAGTGAGTTCCAGGACAGGCAGAGCTATAGGGGAACAGAGCTAGGCAGGGAGAACTAAAACTAAACTGAACTGTATGCTGGGAGAAGGAAGGTGAAGTTTAGAGAGAAGCCATGGAGCCACTGCCAGAGACAGACGTGCTGAAACTTTACTGGTAGGTCACGACCTCGTGGTGATGCACAGATTAATGGAGATTGGTTAAATTAAGATGTAAGAGTTGCCGGACGGTAGTGGCACACACCTTTAATCCCAGCACTCAGGAGGCAGAGGCAGGCGGATCTCTGTGAGTTCGAGACCAGCCTGGTCTACAAGAGCTGGTTCCAGAACAGGCTCCAAAGCCACAGAGAAACCCTGTCTTGAAAAAGCAAAAAAAAAAAAAAAAAAAAAAAAAAAGATGTAAGAGTTAGCCAATAACTGGAGAGATGGCTCAGAGGTTAAGAGCACTAGCTGCTCTTCCACAGGACCTAAATTCAATCCCCAGCAACCACATGGTGGCTCACAACCATCTATACTGAGATCTGGTGTCCTCTTCTGGCCTGCAGGAATACGTGCAGACAGAACACTGTATATATAATAAATAAATCTTTAAAAAAAATAAAGAAGCTAGAGCTAATGGGCCAAGTAGTGATTTAAATAATATAGTTTCTGTGTGATTATTTTGGGGCTGAGCAGCCAGGCACCAACAAGAGGCCTCCTCCAACAGCCCCGAATAATCACTCAAACTATATAAATTACAACACTGTTTGGTTAACAGCTCAGGCATATTTCTAGCTAGCTCTTATATCTTAAATTAACCCATTTCTATTATTTTTGTATTTTACCATGAGGCTCATGGTTTGTTACCTCTTGCTTCTTGGGCTCCTTCCACAGCTACATGGTGTGTCCCTGACTCTGCCTACTCTCTCTCTCTCTCTCTCTCTCTCTCTATATATATATATATATATATATATATATATATATATATATATATATATCCTGCCCTGCCATAGGCCAAAGCAGCTTTATTCATTAGTCAACAAAATCAACACACCAGGCAGATCTCTGTGAGTTCAAGGCCAGCCTGGTCTACAAGAGCTAGTTCCAGGACAAACTCCAAAGCTACAGAGAAACCCTGTCTCAATAAATAAATAAATAAATAAATAAGTAAGTAAAATAAAAGCAACGCACATACAGAAGGACACCCCACATCAGTGTGAGACCTGCCACTGGAGACAGGCACACAGCTCCGCACCACATTCGTAACTGCCTGAGTTCTTAGAAGCCTCCAGTCAAGCAAGCCTGGGATTTGTGGTGTCTAACAGAATTAATTTCAGAGTGAACCCGAAATGAAGCAACGTTGAATTTATGGAGGAGGGAGGAGACCAAGACTGAGGGAGTGGGCAGGACATGTGTGAGCCTCTCTAAAGGAGGCCTTTAAGTGTGTTTACAATGGGGATATATATTCTTTGGCTTTCTGAATTATACCTCTAAAGCTTGCTAAGGACTCCCCCTTCTCTCTAGCATTGTCTAAAGAATGTAATTTATAACAAAGTTAAAAGCTAAAGAAATTTTCTCAGTAAACAGGGCTGTAAAGAGGATTTATGAGGGGTGCTATTTAGGTTTAGGGGAAAGAGGAGAGTGCTAGAACCCTAAGGTTATGTATCATTTTAGCCGAAGTAAATGCAGCCTAATTATCATCTTTGACTCCTTGATTGAGGTGTCTCTAGAAACAGCACCATCTGATCCATTATGAGAGGAATGTATTTATTACCTTTGAGGGTGGCTTTTGGGAAACCTAGATTGTCTCTGCCGCCTTGGGGCCCTCTTGGTGGGGTCTGAAGACACCAGCCTTTCTCTGCAGTAAAGACTGACCAGCTCTCCTGACCCAGACTTCTCTCCCCATATTGCCGCAATTCCCCCATGGTTTTATCCTACTGCAGATACAATTAGAATCATTTGCTGGGCATGGCGTTAATCCCAGCACTTCAAGGATCTGAGACAAGAAAACCTGAGTTCAAGACCAATCTGTTCTTCATTCACATGTATGTCAAGACCAGTGTGAGCTACAGTACATAGTGAAAGTCTGTTGAAAATGGTGCTATTAAAGGTGTGTGCCTCCCCACCTGCCTAAGGATTTTCTTAAGCGCCTCTGTGTTTGCCTGCTTGTCTGTTTACCGCATGTATGTGGGGCCTGCAGAAGCCAGAAGAAGATCTTGGCTCCCTCAGAACTGGAGTTTCAGGGTGTGTGAGCAGCCTAATGTAGCACTAACAGAAGAGCAGCAAATGCTTTCAAACTCTGAACAGTTTCTCCTGCCTGATTAAAAAAAAAAAATATATATATATATATATACTTGTTTGCTGTTTAGATTTGGGTTAAGAGAGAGCCATAAAGTAAAAACAGGGATCGCTTCACGCCTGATTAGTTAGTGGCACAAGACAGGAATTCTCTCTATTCCGTGTAGGAGTAAGGCTTTCTCTCTCAGATGTTAGCGAGAACACAGGTAACCACAACAGCTGCTGCCAAACTGTGCCTGTGCAGTAACCAGCCTTTACTTGAAACCCACACTGCCTGAGCCAGGAAAAACAGAACAATAGAAAAGCCCAAGTTCCTGATGACTGCCTTCACCTACAGATGCTTCCGGGGTGAGGCTCCATGTCAGCCTGGAGAGACTACGAAAGCATCCTCACAGATCATTTGAAAATAAAATAGAAAAAAAAACAGTGTGCCTATGGAGTTCAGAGAACAACTTTTTTTTTTTTCCAAGACAGGGTTTCTCTGTAGCTTTGGAGCCTGTCCTGGAACTAGCTCTTGTAGCCCAGGCTGGTCTCAAACTCACAGAGATCCACCTGCCTCTGCCTCCTGAGATAAGTCGGTTCTCCCTTTCCACCATGGGTTCTGGAATCAGAGAGTGCTGGTCCCCTCTCTAGCTTTTTCCCACTGAGCCACTGTGCCATACGTCCTAAACAAGGTTCTGTGTCCTTTTTTTTATTATTTGAAACTGGGTTTCATGTATCCCAGGCTAGCCTTGAACTATGTAACTGAAGGTACTTCCTGAAGGTACTTCCAGTCTTCCTGCCTATAGCTCGCCAGTGCTGGAATGGAAGAGGTATGTGCCGCCGTACCTTGTTTGAGACAGGGTCTTGCTGTGTAGTCCTGGAACTTCCAGACTTTTTATATGAAGCCAGATGGGAAATATCTTGAGTTTGTGGATCACATACAGTTTGTGTTAGATATTCTTCTTTGTTTTGTTGTCAGAGTTTTCCTCTCTGCCCCCCTCCCCTGAGAGATTTCTCTGTGTAGCCTGGGCTTTGAACTCACAGGGATCCGCCTGCCTCTGTCTCCTGAGTGCTGGGATTAAAGGCCCACACCACCACCACCCAATTTCAGTTTTCCCCTCTTTAAATCTTTAGAAACCTGGGGCTGGGGGAACGGTTCATTGAAGAAAGCGCTTGCCAAACAAGCATGAAGATCTGAGTTCAAATTCCCAGGAACAAAGTAAAGGGACACAGTAGCATTTATCTGTAATCCCAGTGCTTTTTGTTTTGTTTGTTTGTCTCTTCTTTATGTTTTGGTTTTTTGAGACGGGGTTTCCCTATGTAGTCCTGAATACCTGCACCTGGAATTCGCTTTGTAGCCCAGACTGGCCTCGAATTCACAGAGATCCCCCTTCCTCTGCCTCCCAATCTCTGGGATTAAAGGCATGCACCACTACCTGGATAATCTCAATGCTCTAAAGTGAGATGCAAGGTGGAGACAAGGGAATCCTTGGAAGTGTGCAGGCAAACATCTAAAAGCATCAACAACAACTCTTCTTTGGTGATGGGGGATGTATATTAAATGTACATATATGTTCTATTGGCTGGAGTTTTCCAACCCCTCCAAACCCTGTAAGAGGAGACTAGAAGGAAAGAATTGCTGATTTCTAGTTTAAACATTAGGGTAGCATATCCAGGTAGACGTGTTCATAAGCCAGGAGATCTGGGCTGGAGATAGGAATCGTGAGTCATAGGCACACAGGGGCCAAGGAAGGAGCTTGGGGGCAGCTAGCATCATGCAGAAAGATGGGGGAAGAGTCACAGCTAGAACTGAGAGAGTGAGGGTCAAAGTCCCAGCAGGTTGGCTGAGAATGTGAGAAGAAAGCCAATTTGGGTGCAGTGGCTTAAAAGCTGTGAACGATTTCTGCGCAGAACTCTCCAAGATGCGCAAACCAGCCTGAGCTTGAAAAGAGCTCCCGACCCCTGGCTACCGGTCCAGGACTGGGAGGAGCCAAATGTTCCCAGCAGGAGCAGAGCAGGCAAACACAAGCGCTGGTATGCAAGCAGAATAATAGTTGAGGTGGGACAGAGGCAGGGTGAACCAGAAGGGACTGGGAAAGATGAGCCTCAGGCAAAGTGTTGATTTTTCTTCAGTGCTGGGGACGAGACCCAGGACCACGCATATGCTAGCCAAACACTCTGTCACTAGGCTATCCTAGGCTACACTGGGCTACCTAAGAATTCTTTTAGCTGCTAGGGGCATAAAATGAGAATGGAACAGTAAACCTTTGTAGCTAGATATGATTGTGTACACCTGTAAGCTCAGCACTTGAGGCAGGAGGATCACCAGCATGGGTTAGAGAGTGGATTAGAGAGGAATTTAGGAGCGGCATGGGTTCTTTTGTTTGTTTTTTGTTTTTTGAGATGGGGTTTCTCTGTGTAACAGCCCTAGCTGCCCTGGAACTAGCCCTGTAGACCAGGCTGGCTTCGAACTCTCAGAGATCTGCCTGCCTCTGCCTCCCGAGTGCTGGGATTAAAGGCATGTGCCTCCACCGCCTGGCATGGCATCGGTTCTTTCTAACTGGCTGGATGAAGGATAAAGATGAAGGAGTCTTCCAGATTTCTGCTTCCCCTGAAGACTGGGATTACACTATCACTGAAACAAAGAACTCTAAGTGCTGGGGGTGTAGCTTAATTGGTAGAGTGCATGCCTAAAAGCCCTGGATTCGATCCCTGGCATGGTAAAACAGCATGGTGGCACACATTCACTACACACTTGTAATCCAGCACTGGGGAGGGGGGGGCAGATGCGAGAGGTTCAGGAGTTCAAGGCCAGCCTTCACCATATAGTGAGATATTGAATTCAAGACCAACCTGGGATACAAGAGACCATGTCTAACTCTTTCGTCCCTACCCTCTAGAAAGAAACCAAGCAATACATTCTTTCTTCCTTCGCTGATGGAATGCAAGCTTCATTGAGACAGGGAATTTTATTATCTATTTATTTATTTTCTTATTTGAAACAGACACTCAGCTGGGCGGTGGTGGCGCACGCCTTTAATCGCAACACTCGGGAGGCAGCAGCAGGCGGATCTCTGTGAGTTCGAGGCCAGCCTGGTCTACAAGAGCTAGTTCCAGGACAGGCTCCAAAGCTACAGAGAAACCCTGTCTCAAAAAAAAAAAAAAAAAAGCTGAATAGTCAATAGCTAGGTAGGAGACGGATTGGTAGGGCTGGCGGGCATTGAGAATAAGTAGACACAATCTAGGTTTGAGAGAGAAGAAAGACAAGAGAATGAAAGAGAAAGAGAGGGACATGCTTGGGGCCAGAAACCAGACCACCATCAGACAGACAGACACTGGAGGAAGCAGGAAAGTAAGACGAACAGAAGAAAGGTAAAAAGCCCTGAGGCAAAAGGTAGATAAAGAGAAACAGGTTAATAAGTTAAAAGAGCTAGCAGAAATGTGCCTAAGCTAGGCTGAGCATTCTTAACTAATAATAAGTCTCCATGTCATGATCTGGGAGCTGGTTGGTAGCCCAGAAAAAGAAAGCCTGCTATAGTCTTGCCTTGTAGCTAAGGCTGTCCTGGAACTTATGATGATCCAGTTTTAGCCTCTAGAGTGTTGGGAATACAGGCATGCTCCAATACTCCCTCCTAGCCTCTGAATTATCATACACACTTTCTGTGGTTCTGGAAATTCAGCCCAGGGTTTAACTCGTGCTAGGCAAGTACTGGCCCACTGGGCTAATCTCTACTCCTGCTTTGAATTTTTTTTTTTTTAACTTTAAGTTACCCAGGCTGGTCTTGAATTTAGGATCTGACTGCCTCAGCCTCCTTAGTAACTATAATCATCTTCTACCAGTGATACCAGATCTGGTCAATGAACTACTGGTTTTCCATTAAATTACTGAAGAGATCATTGTTCATATAACCAGTAAGTAGTAAGTAAGTGTCCGTAAAGATGTGTGGAGCCAGACAGTGGTCTAATATGTGGAGAATATGAGGGATTCAAGACAGTGTCTTTCAGGTTACACTGAAAATCCCAACCGAGAAACATACTGGGCAGTAGCCAACCAGGGGAAATTTTACATCTACTGGCCTCAGGAGAAATGAATTCTTTCATGCAGTTTCAGTGCTGCCAAGAGCAACCTCAGGAAACTGACAAGGGCAGAGGGACCAAGAACTTGCACTAAAATATGGTCTGAAAACCCCAGGGAGGGCCGAATGAGTTGACTTTAGAGAACTCAGTCCTTCAGGCAAAGCCTCCGTCAGATCCCCAGTGCAGGCTTGGGGGAGACGGCCTCAGAAAAGGAGGAGATGGGGAAGAGCATGGGAGCTCACCTGAGATTCCAGCTGTTCCTTCCAGCTATTTGTGTGCAATCCTGCGGTAATTGCACAAGGCCTGGGGGAGAGGCTATCTTGGGAGCCTCTTGTATATAGGCTGGGTAAGGTTAACAGAGAAGGAGACTTCATTATAGGGAAGAGGGGAGCCACCATTGTTTTAGGTGTAGACTTTCCATCTTTGGGGTCACCCATACTACTGGGAGCAGTTCCTCACTCATGTTCTGTAAGGAAGCCCAATAAACTCATTAGTTGCTAAGGCTGAATTTTGTTAAAATCCTGCTGCTGCTGCAAGTTTGAAAGTCAAGCAAAGCCAGAGTTCACTTGAAGAGGACAGTTTTATCAGAGTTTAAAAGCAAACCCCCAACGCTGGCAGGCTGTGTATTTCAGCTGCTGCCCAGAGGAGACCGGAGAAGAGAAGGGGGTTGGGGGAGTGGGAAAGCCTTCACCACGTGACCACACATGGAGGGGAGGGGAGCTTTAAGAAAGAGTACCAAGGCCCAGAAAGCACCAGGGAAAAACTCCCAGAGGCTCTGGCCAGCATCAACAAGAAAAAAGAGCTAGGCGGTAGCAGCCCAAGCCCAGCACTCGGGAGGCAGAGGCAGGAGGATCTCTGTGAGTTCAAGGCCAGCCTGATCTACAGAATGAGTTCCAGAACAACCAAAGTCAGAGAAACGCTGTCTCGAAAACAAAAACAAAAAAGAGAACTCCTTTGTGAGCCCAGACTCAAAAGTTGAACAAATCCAGTCTGACCTTACTGTGCCTTGTGAGGGCTGCAATAAGCAGGGTTAGAATCCTGGGAAAGAAAAGTGCATTATCTCAAGAGGCTGCCTATCTCTTTAGCAGGGCTTACAGTGAGCCTCTTCTCTAGGGTGGTCTGTCGGACTCACCCTACTCTATTAACTCTTAAGGCATCTAAAGGTAGATTCCCTTCTTTACTCTATCATTCCCCTGCCTAAGAATCGTTTAGGAGACAGAATGAAGTTGAGTAGCTATAACCCGTTTTCACAGTGAAAATCAAGAGGTCCGGTTTTAAAGCCATTCACAGAGGGAATCTAAGTCCCCACCCTCTGGTGTAGCCTCGAGGCTACACCTGGAGAAACCAGAACTCCCTTCTGGGATTCCTGGACAAGACAATTAAGGATGTTTCTGGAACTCTGTGTAGCCTTTGAGGTCCCTGCCCTAGGAACTTGCTGTTCTGGTCAACTGGGACCTTAGAAGGAGGGGGGGGGTAGCCATTGCTCAAACCCCCAAAGGAAATTTCAAAGCATTCAGTAGAGGGAGGAGGAATGTGAGCAGGTGAGGGGACAGCAGGGAACAGGAACAAGGAATGCTCCAGAATACAGGATTTACCAATGTTTACACAGTTCCAATTTAGCCTGAACAGAAAGCCCAGGGAAGTTTTGGTCAGCGGAACCTGAGACTGGAACCTTATAGATATTGAAAAAAGGCATGGACAAATCTGACTTTGTAGTCATGGATGTAACCTGGGAGTGAATCATTTGTTGTCTTGAGTTTTGTTTTTTTATTTTAGACAGGGTCACTTTGTAGCCTTAGCTGGCCTGGGAATCACAGAGACCCACCTGCCTTTCGCTGGGATTAAAGGTGTGTGCCAGGCTGGAGAGACAGCTCAGCGGTTGAGAGCACTGGTTGTTCTTCCAGAGGACCTGGGTTCAATTCCCAGCACCCACATGACAGCTAACAACTGTCTGTAACTCCAGTCTCTGAGGATCTGATGCCTTCACACCAATCCACATAAAGTTAACTAAAAATTTAAAAAAAATTGTGTGCTACCACCTCAGCTATAAATTATTTCAATCCTGTGCCTAACGTGTGTGTGTGTGTGTGTGTGTGTGTGTGTGTGTGTGTGTGTGTGTGTGTGTGTGTGTGTAGGCATTCCTTCATTTTAAATTGTATATTTAAAATGTTTTTGGGGTTTTTATCATAATGAGACTGCTGGTCAGATAAAAAACACTTAGCAGTTCTTGTTATGCTGTAGTGTGTGAGGACTGAACCCACAACCTTGTACTTGCTAGGCAAGCAACCTTCCACCAAGCTACATCTCCAGTTCCTCTCCATATTTTTCTTTTTGAAATGGTCTCACTAAGATGCCTAGTCACATCGTGAAATTGCAGTATAAATTAAAAAAGAAAAATAAGGACATGGCAGCTCCTAGCTCTGGCGGAGGACAAGGTTTAATGTAGATGATATGAGGGAAGAATTGAACCAGGCCATGAGAGGAGAGGGGGAGGGAGAGAGAGAGGGGAGGCAGGAGCCAAGAGAACCCATGAGACCAAGAGGCAAAGAGAGGAACCACAGACCAAAAGGGATCAAGGAGCAGAAGCAAAGCCAGCCAGAGCCAAGAGGGCAAGAGGCCAAGAGACCTCGGAGCCAAAATGGCTGCGGTTGTATAGGGATCTGAGAAGTGGGGGAAGGGAAGGGCAGCTCGGGGCTGGAGAGGTTCAGAGTGGGGGTTGGGGCAAGACGTGCTGAGGCGCCAGGACTCAGCAACAGGTCTCAGTGATGCTGAGAGAGACTGGCTACCAGCATCAGTTTTGATTTCTTAAATAGGCACCTCGGGTCCCTTTTGCCAGAGATAAGGAAAATGACTTCTTTTATCAAGTAGGGACTATCTTAAGTCCCTGAGGGAATGCTGGCTTTTGTCTAAATGCTGGACCCTGGGAAAAGGAATTTCTTGGGATCTAACACAGTCCCCTGCTGCAGTCTCCATAGGAGCCTGGATTTTACACACGGTCTGCCAAGCCCAGGTAACATTTAGGTTTGCCTCCGGACTCGCCCTTTCCCACCAATATCTGCTTTGGTCTCTCAAGCCTGCTCTAGTAATGCCTCAGAGGAATTTCTTCACCCACCCTTTCGCACACAGAAGCCCAGGAACTTTAAATATTTAAAAACCCAAACTGTGGGTAAAGGATATGGTCTTCAGAATATCTACCACAGACAATAGATTGGCCGGAAGCTCCTGGGAGCCTCCCTAGGCTCTGGACTTGGAGAAGATGCTGCTGAGAGAAAGGGAACTTTTCTCCTGGGTCCTGGGGGAAGTTCTCTGGGATTCCTTTTCGGTTAGTTTGTGAGGGAAGCTAAGTCAGTCAGTAGCCTCTTCAGGAGACCCACGGTCTAAGAGCCCGGTGGACTTTGCCTTGTTCCTGGAATTGGGGTCACAGACAAAGCTGGACATTAACTAAGCTAACCAGTTGTAGTGAAAAGCAAACACTGGGAAAAGAAAAAAAAAAAAAAACAAAAAACAAAAGACCCAGTGGAACTTCCTCACCCCCAACCCCCCAGTTTGTCTTCAAGGTCCTAAATGAGTTTTAGGTTTAAGCAGAAGGCAAGAGGTGTGCACAACTATGTCAGTTCCAGTGTCTCCTACGAGGTCTACTGACATGATTTCCCCCTTTGACAGGTTTCTTCTTTGGCTGTCACCAGGGCCTCAGCCAATTTCTTCTTCCACCAAGAGATTGCTGGCAATTTCCAGTTTCTCAAGATCCATTGTTTCAACAGGTGGTGGTGGCCATACCTTTAATTCCAGCACTCTGGTGGCAGAGGCAGGTGGATCTCTATGACAGCTAGGATCTCTAAAGCCTGTCTCAAAAAAAAAAAAAAAAGAGGGGGCTGGAGAGATGGCTCAGCGGTTAAGAGCACTGCCTGCTCTTCCAAAGGTCCTGAGTTCAATTCCCAGCAACCACATGGTGGCTCACAACCATCTGTAATGAGGTCTGGTGCCCTCTTCTGGTGTGCAGGCATACATGTAGACAGAATATTGTATACTTAATAAATAAATATTAAAAAAAGAAAAAGAAAGAAAGAAAAGTCTTTGTGTGTGTGTGTGTGTGTGTGTGTGTGTGTGTGTGTGTGTGTGTCATGACTGGAGAGTTGGCTCATCAGTTAAGAGCACTTGCTATCAGAGGAATGGAGTTGAGTTCCCAGCACCCATTTCAGTCCCTTCTCAACAATCTGTAGATCCAACTCTCTTCTTTGGCTTCCATGGGAACTGGCAAGCGAGTGTGCCTTCCCATATACTGATATAATTACTAATAAATTTTAAAACTTAAGAAGAAAAACAACTTCCTGCCATGAGAGTTGTACCACTACCACATGGTGTGTGTGGTCAAAGGTTAATTAGATGCCTTTACTTACTGAGCCATCTTTAGCCCAGCTGGCTTTCTTCCCCCAGAAAGAACAGGGAACATTATTAATTAATCATGACACTTCAGTGATGGCCAAGAGTTTTAACAGACTTCCATACTAAAATAAAAGTGGCTGAAGTGGTGGATCTTCAAATTTTTTTGTTTGTTTGTCTTTTGTTGTCCAAGACAGGTTTTCTCTGTGTAACAGCACTGCATGTCCTAGAACTCACTTTGTAGACCAGGCTGATTTCAAACTCACAGAGATCTGTCTGCCTCTGTCTCCCAAGTGCTAAAACTTTGGTTTTTTTTTAAAAAAAAAATAAATATCCTGGCAGGGCAGGACATATGCCTCACACCTATAATTCAACATTCTGGAGGCAAAGGTAGGTGAATCTTTCTGAATTCTAGGCTAGCCTGGTCTATAAAAGGAGAGTTTCAGGTCATCCAGGGCTACAGATTGGGCTTCTGTCTTTAAAAAATTACATACAATTAGAATCATTTATAATTTTTAAAAATTATTTATTCTTGCCAGGCGGTGGTGGCGCATGCCTTTAATGCCAGCACTCGGGAGGCAGAGGCAGGCAGATCTTTGTGAGTTCAAGGCCAGCCTGGTCTACAAGAGCTAGTTCCAGGACAGGCTCCAAAGCTACAGAGAAAACCAAAAAAAAAAAAATTATTTATTCTTATTTTATGTGTATTGATGTTTGGCCTGCATGTTTGTCTGTGTGAGGGTGTCAGATCTTAGAGTTATAGACAGCTGCGAGATGCTGTGTGGGTGCTTGGAACTGAACCCAGGTCCTCTGAAAGAGCAGTCAGTGCTCTTAAATGCTGAACCATCTCTCCAGCCCCCATCTATAATTTTTTTTAAATTTAAGATTTAAGCTGGGCATGGTAGCACATGCCTTTAATCCCAGCACTTGGGAGGCAGAGGCAAGCAGATCTCTGTGAGTTCGAGGCCAGCCTGGTTTACAAGAGCTAGTTCCAGGACTGGCTCCAAAGCCGCAGAGAAACCCTGTCTCGAAAAATCAAAAAAGAAAAGAAAAAGGAAAAAGAAAAGAAAAGAAAAAACCAAACAAACAATAAAACCAACCCAAAATATTCATTCATTCATTCATTGTGTGTGTGTTTTGTGTAAATGTATGCCTTGTATGTTCGGGTGCCTGAGGCCAGAAGAGGGCACAGGGTCTCCTGGGAGATCCTGGATCTTCTAGAGTTACAGGCAACTGTTAGCCTCCCTAGTGGATCCTGGGTGCAGGGCCATATTACACAGGCCCATATTCCTACATTGTATGGCGGCCAGACTTTCAGGCCACAGTTTGCACCTGCCACACAGAAGGTGGTCACAGCCTTTTGAGACAAACTGACGCCATCCTAAACAAAGTCAGGATGTGCTAATGTCGCTCTGCTCCTTCTTTGTAATTGGGGAAGTTGCCTGGGAAAGAGGTGCTAATTCAGTCTACCTGACAGAGCAGCCACAGTCGTGGATGTGACCTAAGTCCCTGGCTACCTAGGAAACAGAATGCTAATGAACTCCCCCCTCAGTTTACGTTTTGGTATAAAAGCTGTTTGGAGAATAAACGTGTGGGTGATTTTCAGGATGTGAACTCAGGATTTCATGAGGGATCCCTGAAAACTTCTTCCTGATAAAGTCATGTGAGTTGTGTCTTTATTCCCACACCTCCCTTCTGGTCCGAGATAGAATTTATGGTCCAGGACACTGGGAAGGAAATTCAGGTCCTCTGGAGGAGTAGAAAGCACTCCTAAGCTCCAGCTCTCTCCAGCTCTTCTGGGTAATATTTAACTAAGCAGGTTTAAGCAACTTTGAGAACTCCTTGGTAAAATGTTAGGCCCCGAGGTGTTTGGGGGGTTTGTGTGTGTGTGTGTGTGTGTGTGTGTGTGTGTGTGTTATTTTGTATTGTTGGCTATAAGTTAGAGACAGTATTTAACTCTGTAGCCCACGCAGGAATTCCTCCTGCCTTAGCCTCTCAAGTGCAGGGATAAACCACCACTCCAACAGCATTTGAAAACTTCTTTATCTTGGAGAAGTATTTGTCTGCCAATTTTCTAACTCTTTGGCTCTCCCAGTACTTCTATACATTTATTTTACTGTATGAATCGACAAGAATTTGGCACTTTGTAAAAAAACAAAACAAAACAAAAAACAGACAAATATTTATTGGCATTGCATTTGCATTAATTTGGGAAGGATCTTTTAATCAAACTATAACTCTCTAGTTCCAGGACTTGAACTCCTTGTTCTAGCCTCTGCAGGCCTCGAGCATGCAAGTTTTGCACAGACATACAGGCAGGCAAATCCCTCGTACACATAAATTTAAAAGTAACAAAAAGCAAAAATAAAAAAAAAAAATCTTTAAAAGGTAGTGAGGCACACAGTCTGTAGCCCTTTAAATATCTTGGTACTATACAGAGCATCATCAACTTACAGAACTTCCAGGCGTCCCTTCAGCACTAAAATGACAACCAGATGGGGTTTCTGTCAGGCACAAACCTATAGAGATGAAGGGAATTAAAATTAACGAAAGGAACACGTTTTTTGTTTGTTTGTATGTTTTTTTCAAGTAGTTCATAGTGGAGCTTAGTCTGGAAACCCTGACAAAATTTCAGTTTAGAGCTGGGGCGGAGAGTCAGAGACCAGTGGAGGTGGGGAGGTGCGGGAGGAATTGACTGTGATGGCAGTACTATGTAGTCCTGGGTGTTCTGCCTGCGTGTACGGCTGTGCACCACGTGCACACAGTGTCCAAGGAGGCCGGAAGAGGGTGTTGGGTTCCCCTAGGACTGGGTTACAGATGGTTGTTAACAGCTGCATGAATGTTGGGAATGACAGCCCTTGGCCACCAATCCATCTTTGCAGCCTCAGTGACCTGGTAGACCTAGAAGAATCCCCAACCCACCCCCAGACAGCGCTTCTTTGTGTGGCTTTAACTCCCTCTGTAAACCAGGCTGGCCTTGAACTCACAGAGACCGACCTGCCTGTTTCCAGTGTGTTGGAATTAAAGGCATGCCCTGCCTGGCTTCCGAACTAATAGATCTTAAAACCCCTTACAACACTGATTTTGTAATGCTAATCTCTAAGGAAAATGTTCACTGATGCCCAGATATTACTTCACAGTGTAAAGTTATTGCTGATATTGGGAGCATAGTCCAACGTGCACATTACAGGCACCTTTCAACACCCTAAGTTTAAGGTAGGCATGGTAGATCATGCCTGCCAGCACTTGGTAGACAGAGACAGAGAATCAAGCATTCAAGGTTAGTCTTGGTTACTTAGTGAGTTCTAGGTTGGTCTGGGCTACATGAGACCTTGTCTCAAATAAAATTAAAATAAATAAACAAACAACAAACAAAAACCCTAAACTTAACATAGCTGACAGGGTTAGAGTCATTTTTAACTGCTACCAACTCCTGTTTAATTACAGATGATCTTTAGATGGTGGAAGATTTCTCTGAGAAGCGAGTATCGGTCAGCAAAACCTGGAGAGATAAAGGAAACCCATGAAGACTTTCTAGACAACTCTCATCTTCAAGGTGAGGCAGTCACACCCCAGCATATGTGGCAGAGATGGTTCACAGGCTTCATACTTATGTAATTATGTTCTTAGAAATAATAGACTGGGTGGTGGTGGTGCACGCCTTTGATCCCAGCACTTGGGAGGCAGAGGCAGTAGATCTCTGAGTTTGAGTTTGAGAGAGAGTTTCAGGACAGAGAAACCTACTACACAGAGAAACCCTGTCTTGAAAAACCAAAACAAAACAAAAAAAAAAAGAAAGAAAATAAAAGAAATAATAGAATGTTGGATTCAGCCAGTCGGTGGTGGCACATGCCTTTAATCCCAGCACTCAGAGAGGCAGAAGCAGGTGGATCTCTGCGAGTTTGAGGACAGCCTGTTCTACAAGACTAGTTCCAGGACAGGCTCTAAAACTACAGAGAAACCCTGTCTCAAAAAAACAAAAAACAAACAAACAAACAAAGGGTGAAAAGGATGTTGGATTGTAGTTTTTCTTTTGAGGATTAAGGAGATGGCATAATTGGTTAAGTGTATCCTGCTCTTGCAGAGAAGAGGAGTTCAGTTGCCAGCGCACATGGGAGGACGGGTTTATAACTCCAGCTCGTGGAATCTAGTGACCTCTTCTGGCCCCTGTGAGCAACTGCACACACCCACACCCACATAATTAAAAATAAAATAAATGTTTGTTTGCTTGTTTTTTGTTGTTTCTAGATAGGGTTTCTTGTAGTCTTGGCTGTCCTGGAACTCACTCTGTTGTAGACCAGGCTGGCCTTTAACTCACAGAGATCTGACAACTTCTGTCTTCCAAGTACTGGGATCAAAAGCCTGTATCACCATGACCCGGCTAAAACAAATCTTTCAAAATCTCTTTAGAATCAAAAAACTAAATTTGAGATAGTGTCTTATGCATCTTCGCGTTACGTCATTTTCTGGGGAGATGTGAACAGATGTCTGTTTGCCCCAGATAGGATAACAATAACAGACGTGAATCCACCCAAGTACGGTGAGTACACTGGGGTTAGTCACAGGCATCTGGGTGACTCAAAGGCAGCTGTGTCACTGAAAAGCCCAGCCCTGAGTGGCTGATGACTCAGATGGTCGCAGGCAGCCAGTAGTCACTGAAGCTCATCTCTACCCTCCGGTCTTGGAGAACCGTGCGGAAAGAGGTCTCCCTCAGCAGGAGAGAAAGAGGACACTCATGGTCTGGGGGAGGGGGGGTCATTTGGCCAGCTGGAGCCTCGGTGCTGCCACTAGCCAGCTGTTGTAACTACAGTGACAGCTCAGCCCCTTTGTGAGTCACTTTCCTTGTTCGGACTGGAGATAATCATGACCACTTTATTCGGTTGTCCTGAGCCTTCTGTGACTCGCTGGGCATTATATATAATCAGCTCTTAATTATCATTTGCTGTATTGTTAAGCAGACGGCGTTTGACTGGACTTACTTTTCTGTCTCCTCTTGGTCGTCTCCCTGAGGTCCCCTACAAGATTTTCTCATGCGGAGATCCTGGCAGAGGTTCTGAGCATGTCACTCTTGCTGCCTGGACCTCTCAGCGGTACCTAGCAAGCAGGCGGTATTTCCTGTCATTTGACCTCGGTCTTAGTTCCTTTCCCTCACTGGCTTCTTAGTCTTCAAATCAAGATGACCGGACTAGGAGTTCAAATCTGTGCCTTTCTCCTTTCTGTTTGTGGTTATGCCCTGGGGGATCTGGTTCAGTCTCTACCTCTCAGTGCCATCCATAGTGCTGGCTCAGTGGTGAGGAGCATATCCTGTCCTTGCCGAGGACCCAGGTTCAGTTCCCTGTGCTCACGTCAGATGGTTCCTGTAACTTTGATTACAAGGGATCCAATTCCTGCTTCTGGCACCGTGGGCAGACACACATGTACACACACACACACACACACACACACACACAAACCTCTTACTGGGTTGCCTCATCCAGCCCTGATGTGATGGTATATACCTGGTCTTCCCCCCACACCCATTCAAGACAGGGTTTCTCTGTAGCTTTGGAGCCTGTCCTGGAACTAGCTCTTTTTTTTTTTCTTTTTCTTTTTTTTTAATTTATTTTTTCTTTTTTTTCAGCAATGCTACAAAAGAAGGAACTAGCTCTTGTAGACCAGGCTGGCCTTGAACTCACAGAGATCTGTCTACCTCTTCCTCCTGAGTGCTGGGATTAAAGGTGTGGGCCACTACCACCTGACTTATATAACTGGTTTTATTGTAGCATATTATGCCATGTTTGGTTGATGTACCTGGGAGGTTGGCTCTTTTCTGAGAAGAGATTGAGGGGGCATGAATCTGAGGGAGGGGGAGAGGGGGAAGAGAGAATGGGGAAAGGGGAGGCAGGGGAAACTACAGTCAGGATATAAAATATGAGAGAATAATAACAACAAATAAATAAGTAAAAATAAGAAATAAGCATTTTGAAATGCTCCTCACAAGGGGGTAAGTCCTAAGTATCTCTTGTCTGAATTTCTCTAAGTAACACACTCAGGTAGTTACATTGCTGTGCCCACGATCAGTCCACATGAGCAGTGCCAGGCCACCAGGGTATCCGGGCATCCAAATACAGCTTCCATAGAGGGTTCACTGGGCAGAGGCGCTTGCTGCCATTCCTGATGGCTTGGATGCCATCCTTGGGACCCACATGGTGGGAGGAGAGAACTGACTCCTACAAGTTGTTCTGTCACATGTGTGCGTGTGCACACACACACACACACACACACACACACTCTATAATTTTAAAAATCTTCCCCGGGCAGTGGTGGCCCACGCCTTTAATCCCAGCACTCGGGAGGCAGAGGCAGGCGGATCTCTGTGAGTTCGAGACCAGCCTGGTCTACAAGAGCTAGTTCCAGGACAGGCTCCAAAGCCACAGAGAAACCCTGTTTCAAAAAACAAAAAAAAAAAAAAAAAAAAAAAATCTTTTAATCTCACCTTCCATGGGATGGTAGGTGGGAGAGGGTATCCTCAAGTCACAAATTCTGACATTACTCTTTATGCCTCTTCCTATCAGTGTTGGGCCCTTCCCAGTCACTATAATCTGGGCAGTGGCAGGCAGGTTCCAAGAAAACCAGTGCCCTTAACCTCTGACCTATCTCTCCAGCCCCTTCTAGCTCTTTTAAGCCCTTCGATGACACAGTGACACAGTCCCAATCTCAACCTCAACCTCAGGAGACCCTGTTTCAAAAATAAACACAATTTTTTCTGGATGTCTGCACTGGCTTGCCCATTATTCAGTCTGCTGACACTGCCTTCCTAACGAATGCTTCCTTGAACCACTAGACAGAAAATCACAGCCTTCCTCCAGAATGTCATATCTTTCACATACTCATTGTCAAATGAGACACTGTGCATTCACTTATTTGTTTCTTGTCTACTTTATTGTGGTAGGAACTTGGCTTGTTGATGGGTCCTTGGTGCCACTTAGAACAATGACTGGTACACAGCTCTGTAAATAAATTATCATATGAATTATTTAAGAAAATTGTTCCTTCCCTCCTTCCTTCCTTTCTTTATTTTTTCTTCTTTTTTTGGCAGGGTCTCTGTATGTAGTCTTGGCTGTCCTGAAACTAGCGATGTAGATCAGGTTGGTCTTGAACTCATAGAGATCTACCTGTATGGGCTGGAGAGATGGCTCAGTGGTTAAGAGGACTGTCTGCTCTTCCAAAGGTCCTGAGTTCAATTCCCAGCAACCACATGATGGTTTACAACTACCTGTAATGAGAGCTGGTGGGCATACCACTGTATACTTAATAAATGAATTTAAAAAAAAAAAAAAGAGAGATCTACCTGCTGCTGGCTCCTAAGCATTTGGATTAAAGATGTTCAAGAACATACTTGATTTTTTTTTTTTTGAGACAGGGTTTCTCTGTAGCTTTGGAGCCTGTCCTGGAACTAGCTCTTGTAGACCAGGCTGGGCTCGAACAGAGATCAGCCTGCCTCTGCCTCCCGAGTGCTGGGATTAAAGGCATGCACCACCACCGCCTGGCTTCCTGAGATTGCTTTTGAGGTGTGCAGCAGAATTTCCTTCCCCCTCCACCACTCCACCTTGCTGCTCCCCACTTGCCCGATGTTCCCACCAGTGTATTTTAAAAATGCCTTGATCTATGACTCCCTGTGTTCTCTTACTCTAAAAGCTTAATGAAAATGTTATGTTAGGGGCCTAGAGAAATGGCTCAGTGATTAAGAGCACTGTCTGTTTTCCCAGAGGTCCTGAGTTCAATTCCCAGCAATCACATGGTGGCTCACAAACACCTGTAATAACATCTGGTGCCATCTTTAGGCATGCAGGTGTACATGCAGGCGGAACACTTCATTATTTACATAATAAATAAATCTTTTCATTGTTGTTGTTTGTTTGTTTTTCGAGACAGTATTTCCCTGTGTAGCTTTGGAGTCTGTCACGGAACTCACTCTGTAGAACAGACTGGCCTTGAACTCACAGAGATCTGCCTGCCTCTGCCTCCTGATTGCTGGGATTAAAGGTGTGTGCCACCACTGCCTGGCTAATAAATCTTAAAAAAAAAAAAAAAAGAAAAAGAAAGAAAAAGAAAAGAAAAAGAAAATGTTATGTTAGAACACGGAATTTGGAGTGCCCCAAATCTGTCTTCCTTCAATGTGTTCATTCCTTTTTGGCTCCAGAATAAACTCTGACCTCCTTTGAGGTTGGAGTTGTGGTTTCACATGAACAGGATTACTGAAGGGAACCTCAGTGGCTCTGTCCCTACATCCTGAGAAGAACTGAGAAGAACGTGTGTTGCTGGAGAATTGCGGTTCCTCTTGGCAGGCCTAGTCACGTTGATGAAAGAATTTTAAAAGAAGGAAACTCAAGGACCATTTTATTAGGGTTTGAGAGAAAAACCACAGGGCAGAAGACCTGTAAATCATGGAAATGGACAGGAGGAAGGAGATGGAGAAACTAGGATTTGAGTTAGGTAGCTGGGGCTGAAGTAATGACTCTGCTGTTAACAGTGCTGGCTTCTCATTTCAGAGAATCTGTCTTTGATTCCCAGGACCTTGAGGCTGTTCATAACCTGCTGTAACTCCAGTTCCAGGGCACTGGATACCCTCTTCTGGTCTCTGTGGGCACTGCACGCACATGGTGCAGAGACATACATAAAAAATAAAGAGAATGTGCGTGGGGGCATGCACCTTTAATTCCAGGGAGGCAAAGGCAGGCAGATCTTTGTAGCATGGGCTACAAATCGAGTTCCCAAACAGCCAGGGGTTCACAGAGAAACCCTGTCTCAAAAAACAGAGAGTGGAGGCTGGGGAGAGAGAGGCCTGCTAACACCTGTAAAACTGAAGGTGGGAATGAGAAGGACCACTGTCATGGCAAACATACTTAGTATCCAAAGAAGAGAAAGAATAAAAAGGAAAAAAGTATGCTTCTCAGAACTCAGAAATATGGGAGGCTTAGCAATAATTGGTGAGCAAGCAGCTGCTATGAAGGAAAGGCTCCCCGGGTATATATCGTCTCATTAAGGGACAGCATTCTTCTCATCTCCTTAACGTGCTTCCAGCTTTTGGGGGCTGGCTTCTGGGCTGGTGGTCGACAGGTTCAGTTGGATTAACTCTTTTTTTTTTTAAATTTATTTATTTATTATGTATACAACATTCTGCCTCCATGTATGCCCGCACGCCAGAAGAGGGCACCAGATCTCATTACAGATGGTTGTAAGCCACCATGTGGTTGCTGGGAATTGAACTCAGGACCTCTGGAAGAGCAGCCAGTGCTCTTAACCACTGAGCCATCTCTCTAGCCCATAGTGACGGTATTTTATTTATTTATTTATTTATTTGGTTTTTTGAGACAGCTTCTGTAGTTCTCTGTAGCTTTGGAGCCTGTCCTTGGAACTAGCTCTTGTAGACCAGGCTGGGCTCGAACTCACAGAGATCCACCTGCCTCTGCCTCCCGAGTGCTGGGATTAAAGGCGTGCGCCACCACTGCCCAGCTAGATTAACTCTTAAATGAGTGGACAATAGTATGTAATGTTCTAATCATTGGGATGGGACAGATTAGGACTCAGATTCTATCCTTATGACCAGGAGGAAATGGCTTTTCCTTCATGGGCCTCAACAAATTTTTGAGATATCTCATGGTAAGTGTTAGGTGGGGTACAAAATGGTCATGAAGGGAGGGGTCCAGCAATCTGGCCTCCATCCCTGCTGGTGCTTGTTTAGATGTTTAATTTTGGGCATGTGGCTGCCAGAGTCCAGGCTTTGACCCTAAAGTCTCCAGTTCCACAAAGGGAAATTCTTCAGGCTATTACTAGTGATCTATATCCGAACAGGTGTTTCCAGGTTTTTGACCTTTAAGAAAATATTTATTCATGTTTGTGTATGGGCTTGAATGTGTGTGCACTCATGCCAGGATGCACATGTGCAGGTCAGAGCCGGTTCTCACCTTCTACGGTGTAGGTCCTGAGCTAGAACTCAAGTTGTCAGCCATGGTCTTGAGTACCTCTACCCACTGAGCCATCCCGCACACCCATCTTGTCCTCTTATTAAAAGGGTTGACATAAGGACTCACCCAGGTTTGCAAACGTAGCAAGGAAACTTGATTTAAAGGCAAAGTAAGTGGCTGGGAGATGGTATAGCAGTCACGGGCACTTCTGCCAGAGTTTGCTGTCCAGCACCCATAGGGGGTGGTTTACAACCTCCTTTAACTTTGGCTCCATCGGATCCTACACACTATTGTGGCTTCTGTAGACATTCCATCCCAGGAGCATGTACGCACACATGTGTGTGCACTCGTGCACATAACACACACACACACACATATACACACACACACTTATTCCAAAGTAATAGTAAAGATCAGAAACACAGGACTGAAGAAATAGTACAGCACCCACAAGGTGACCCACAGCCATCATTAAGTCCAATTTCGGGGGACCTGCTGCTTTCTGGATTTTGTGGGCACCAAACAAGCACATGGCATACACGTATGTGTGCATGTAAACACTTGTACACATAAAAAGAAGTCAGAAGCCTACTGTCAGATTGACACTGGAGACACGCAAGAGCCCAGATTATTGTTTGTGTCACCTCTTATGGGGTTCAATAGAAAGAAGAGTATAGTTAATAGTGGATGGTTCTCTGTTTTGACAGATTAGGTCATGTAATCACGTATCTGCTGAGAATGTTCCTTCCCATAATGCCGCTGATTTGAATGATATGCATTTTATAATTTTAATTTTGCATAGGCAGGAATAAGATGGTAAATAATGGATTCTCCTTGAAAGTTTACCTTAGGACACAATTTTGCCTTATGGGTCAGGCACCCCAAACCGGCTCATGCTGTACTGGCCTCTCTATCTTGGGACCAGCATGCATTGGGCATGCTGTTGAGCACAGACTGTCCAAGTTTGCTGGTGGTCAAAGGAGAAGACTATTCCATTGTTCAGAGAGGAGTACATACAGCCAGATGTAGGTGGGGCCTGAGGAAGCCAGGCGCATTGTTTGGAGAGGGCAGTGTGTGTGTGGTATGTGCAAGCGAAGGGGTGTGTTATTAGAATAGAAGAGGGTAGCATGGTGGCACACACCTTTAATCCCAGCACTTGGAAGGCCAAGGCAGGCAAATTTCTGTGAGTTCAAGGCCAACCTGGTCTACATAGTGAGTTCTAGGACAGCCAGGGCTCTGTAGAGAGACCCTGTCACAAAAATATCTAAAGCAAAACACATTTTCATTCTTTGGTTATTCAGAGAGCTCAGGAGTGAGAGGGATCTTCTTTTCTATTTTTCTAAATAAAAATTTAAAAAATTTTATTACACTTTGTGTGTATGTGTGTGCCTGTAGCACACATATTCCAGTAACTGCACAAGTCCTGAGGTCAGAGGACAGTTGGGAGTAATTGGCTCCCTCTTTTCATCATGTGGGTCCCAGGAACTGAACTCAGCTGTCGCCTTAACTGCTTTGCCATCTTGCCAGTGTTGGGTCCAAAGCCCCCTTGCCCCCAGCTACCTCTCATAATCCGAATGACTTGCCCACCCCTCCCTCTCTTGAGCTGCCTACCTTACTATTTTCTGCTCTCTCCCTCGCACTTTCTCATCCATCACACTAAACTCCATCTCTTGCCATCTCCACTGCGGCTTTCCTGGCCCTGGCCTTGTCCAGTCTGCTTTTGCTCAGCTCTGGAGTCCTCCAGACGCCTCTGGATCTTTTCTCTTTTAACCACAATAAAAACCCTTCCCCCTAATGGGGTGGTCATATCGGCAATTTCTTTTCTTTTCTTTTTTTTTTGTTCTTTTGACACAGGGTTTCTGTGCCCCCTCCAATACAACTGGCCCATCTTTTTGCTTCTACAGTGAATTTATGTTTATGTCAAGCATTCCATTAGTCTGTTGTCTGTAAGCTAAAAATCTCCTTTGCAAGTAACTAAAATGTCTAAAAATACAAGGCAGCGAGCACTGGGCATGTGTCCCATGCCTTGAATCCCACTGCTGGAGAGGCAGAGGCAAATAGATCTCAGTGAGTTCGAGACTGGCTTGATCTGCAAAGGTAGTTCCAGGCTAGACAAGGCTACATAAACAAACGCTGTTTCAACCTTAAAAAAGAAAATAAATATAGAAAGCAACGCTATAATGGTTTTCATGAAATATTCATCTGTTAATGCTGTTTATAATCACTTTATAGTTGCTAAATTATGTAAAGATGGGGATGAAAGAAGGTGGAGAGGAAGGAATTTTAATAAGAAAAAAATAATCGGAGTCAACTGAACTCAGCATCCTGTGCTTCAGTCATCTGGGGGCGGGAGGGACGGGCTCGCCGCCCATCACAGACGCTTACCGCTTACCGGGAACTGAGTCTTTAAAGTGCCTCGTTGAGAAAGCCCTCAGGCTAGAGAGCCCCAGCGGAATCTGCCTTCTCAATCCTTTCCTCATTAGCATTTTTATAGAGAAGAACCAAGAAATCAATTCAAGGTCCAGGCTTATCCTTCTGGCCAGGTGGCTTTTGTCCCTGAGGTCCCCTCCCCTCCACCCTTATCTTTCTGTCACTCTCAGCATAGCTGGGGAGTTTGTGGGCACCAAAGCCAGGGGCTTGCATTCTCCTTTAAATTTATTCTTTAAAGATTTATGAATTTATTGCTTTTTTGTTTTGTTTTGTTTGGAAACAGGGTCTCTCTATGTAGCCTTGGCTGACTTGGAACTTGCTATATAGACCAGGCTGGCCTCAAACTCATACAAATTCACCTGCCTCTGCCTCCTACTGGGGTTAAAGCTTGTGCCACTGCAAGCAGGTAAATATTTATTTTTATTATTTTATTTATGAGTATGCAAGGATGTCTGTATGAGTGGAGCTACGTGTGTGGGTAACAGAGGAGGCAGAAGAGGGCTTTGGATCCCTTGGAGTTGGATCCCTGTAGCTGGCTGATAGTGGTACTGGGAACTGAATTCAGGTCCCCTGGAAGACCAGCAAATTGTCTTGACTGTTGAGCTATTGCTCCAGCCTTCGCTCCTCCTCTAAAATACTGTTTTACAAAATTTTTCAAAAATTTTACGCGCTTGTGTGTACATGCGTGTGTGTGTTGTGTATGTAGCAGGGGAAAAGTTAGCAGCTTTTGTTTTTGAAGACTCTATAACAGCTCTGACTGTCCTGGAACCTGCTTTGTAGACCAGACTAGCCTCGAGAGGTCTGCCTACATATGCCTGCCTGCTGAGTATTGAGCCACCACTACCACCACAGTCGGGTTTGCAGATTTTTAAGTCCACTGAATCTTTTTTTTTTTTTTTTTTTGTTTTTTTGTTTTTCGAGACAGGGTTTCTCTGTAGCTTTGGAGCCTGTCCTGGACTTAGCTCTTGTAGACCAGGCTGGCCTTGAACTCACAGAGATCTGCCTGCCTCTGCCTCCCGAGTGCTGGGATTAAAGGTTTGCGCCACCAACGCCTGGCTAAATCCACTGAATCTTGCAGCCCTTCGAAATCCTTTCTTTCTGTTGTCAAGGAGAATTCTTGGAAAGAAGCTTCTAAAGACGCTGGTTGATTAGAGCTACACAGGCTAACCTAAAACTCAGGATTCTCAGGCCTCTGCCTTTTTTTAGTTTGTTTGTGTTTTTGAGACAGGGTTTTTCTGTATTACAGTCCTGGTTGTCCTAGAACTCACTTTGCAGACCAGGCTGGCCTCGAACTCACAGAGATCTGCCTGCTTCTGCCTCCCAGGTGCTGGGATTAAAGGTGTGTGCCACCACCGCCCGACTAGACCTCTGCCTCTTTAGTGCTGGAATTGCAGGTGTGAGCCACTTAAACCCAGCCCTTTGCTCTCTTTAATGTTGAATTCTCTGCCTAGAAATGTTCCTGCCACCATTGTCTCAGCATACAGCCTATGTGGAAGTGTAGGGACAAACTTCCACAAGACCCATGCTTTGCCTCTCCATGTGATGATGGATTTGGGGAAAAGACAGTTCTGAAAACTATCGTGGGTTGATGGGGGCCGATGGACTTGGTGACAGGTTGCCTGTTGGTCTGTCGGTTTTATAATAAAGCTTGTTTCCCTGCCCCAGCTCCTCCATCTTTCAGTGACAATAGCCAGATTTGAATCCAACAACAGTGAAGGGCAGTAGTGCCTTATACATATTTCTCAAGGAAGAGGGTGTTCGCTGACACTGGCACTAGCCACTACACAGTTGTGAACCCTTTTACTTCTCATCCCTGGTGTTTTCAATCTTATTGCTTAAACATCTTAGTTATGTATGTTAATGTAGTGTGCGTGTGTGTGTGTGTGTGTGTGTGTGTGTGTGTGTGTGCCACAGCATGGGTTATGGGTGTGGAAGTCAGAGGATAACTCGCAGAAGTTACTTCTCTATTTCCACACTAAATGGGTCCTGGGATCAGGCTCAGGTTGTTGGGCTTGACAGTCTTTACCCATCAGGGCTGTCTCACAGGTCCTTCCTTTTTTTCTTTTTTTCCTTTTGAGACAGGGTCTCACTATGTATCCCTGATTTTCCTGTATGGACCAGGCTGGCTTCAAAGCTCATAGAGATCCACCTGCCTCTGCCTCCCAAGTGCTTAAAGGTGTGTGCCACCACCACCTGGCAGACCTTCACATTTTATGCATGTCCTCCTGGCACAACCAGGGAGGTGATCATGCTTTTTGTCCCGCCCACTCAGTTAGTGGTGGGTGACGCCCTCCCTCATCTGTCTCTAGCTGATTCTTTGTGAGCATCGCCTGTCATACTCACCTCCATGTGTTTCTGATCTAACCATGAGGGGGGGGGCGTGCTGCTAGTCATTAGACCCCGTTCTCTTTGTTCTCAAATATTTGTATTCATGACAGACTTACCATTTTGCCACACCAGAGAGCCATCCCTTCAACAGGACAACAAACGTCTCCCAAAATCCACTCCTTTAGTGCCGCAAACAGCTTGGCGATCATAGGAATGACTGGTTTTCTCTGTGTAGCTGGGGCTGTCCTGGAATTCTCTCTGTAGACCTGGCTGGCCTCTGCCTCCTGAGTGCTGCGATTATAGGTGTGTGCCAGCATCAGCTGGCTTCCAAAACTTTTTTTCTTATTGTTGATGGTGTTCACGGGGCTGAACGAGGTAACCGTTGGTTTGTGGTTTGGCTTACAGTACAAGTCGCCTTAGTATTTGGTGCAAGAATATTAGACTATGTCTTCAACCTGTGTGAAGGTAAATTCGACTACCTGGAGCGGCTGTCGGACAACGTGCTGCTGAAGATCATCTGCTACCTGGACCTCGAGGACGTTGCTAGGCTCTCGCAGACATCCAGCAGGTTTGCCAAGGTAACAGTCCCCGCTACTGTGTTGGCTGCACCAGTAGCACCAAGAGCCCTCCCACTAACCTCGGGGATCTGTATTGCTCTCTTTCCTTATTTATTTAGGTTTTCGCTATTTTATTTATTGGTTGACCTATTTAATGTATACGGATGTTTCGCCTGCATGGGTGCATACTTTGTGCATGCAGTGCCCATGGAGGCCAGAAGAGGGCACCTGATCCCCTGGAACTAAAATTAGAGGCAGCTGTGAACTGCCATGCCATGTGATGTGCTGGGAACAGAACCTAGGTCCTCTGCAAGAGCAATCAGTGCTCTTAACTGCTTAATTCCAGACCCTGAGTATCTTTCTGCTTGTCTGTCTGTCTGTCTACCTACCTACCTACCTATTCATTTATTGAAATAAGGATTTATGTAGTATATGCTAGCCTTGAACTTTTTTCTTTTCTTTCCCCCCTTCTTTCTTTCTCTCTCTTTTTTCCTTCCTTCCTTCCTTCCTTCCTTCCTTCCTTCCTTCCTTCCTTCCTTCCTTCCTTCCTTTTTTGTTGTTTGATTTGATTTTTCAAGACAGGATTTCTCTGTGTAGCCCTGGGATTCACTCTACAGGTCAGGGTGCCTCTGCCTTACAAATGCTGCACTTAAAGGTGCGTGGCACACCCATTGTAGCCTTGAACTTCAAATCTTCCCGTTTTTACCTCCCAAGCATTGTGATCATAGGTCATGTCACCATGGCCAGTTTATTTTTTTCTGTGAGACAGCTGAGACAGCATATCTTTCTGTAGCTCAGGCTGGCCTTGAACTCACGGCAATCCTTCTGCCTCAGCCTCCCAAATTCTGGTATCATAGATGGGACACCACCATGCCTAGTCTACTTGTGTTTAATGCCCACAGCCATTTGTTGAGTCCTGCCTCTGTGATAGACACAAGCAACCAAGATGGCATTATTCCCGCACTTAAGGAACTTACTATCAGATATCAGGTTGCTACACAGATACAGGTTGCGGTATAATGTGATGGGTTTGACAAAAACATGTGGGCAAGGTACAAGGACTGGGTAAGTGGTTTCCTGTGCCTGGCTTCTTAGAAGTGGGTCACTCTATCTGTGTTTTGAGTGCAAAGTAGGGGGCATTCAAGACAGGCAATCTCCCAAGCCAAGGAACAGAGGCAGAGGCAGCATGGTGGCGCTAACAGTGCTTCAAGGATGAGCCGAGAGTGTCTCGGTTAAGAGTATGCACCTCCAGCTGGTGGTACACTCTCTCAGGAGCCATCGGCAGGTGAATATTGTGAGTTTGAGGCTAGCCTGGTCTACAGAGTGAGTTCTACACCAGTCAGGGCTACACATTAAGACCCTGCAGTAGAACCAAGTTCTGCTCCCAGCACCCATGTCAGGAGGATCACCAACTAACACCCTTTCCTGGCCTCTTCACGTGCCTGAACTCACATGCACATACCTCCACACACATACACATAAATCAAAATAAGTCTTTTTAAAAACTGTTTGCTGGGCATTGGTGCATACCTTTAATTCCAGCACTCAAAAGGCAGAGGCAGGTGGATCTCTATGAGTTCGAGGCTTGCCTAGTCTACAGAGTGAGTTCCAGGGCAGCCAGGGCTACACAGAGAAACCCTGTCTCAAAAAAAACCCAAAACTAAACAAACACAAAAAATCAGAAAACCAAACCAATCAACCAGCCAAACTCAAGGAGTAACTGACCCATATCCATTTCAACACGGGCAGTTTTGGTGGCCCTGTGTTCCTGTTCTCCTACCCCAGGCTGACCAGGGAAACTCTGATCCTTGGTACTCTCAATCTTTAGCAGCACGTGCTGAGACAATAATGCCAAGTTCAGCCTGGTAGGACAGGGCCCGGTTTCCTGCCTCCTCAACCATCCCTGCAGTGTGAAAGTGTCTGTGTCCCACAGGCAAACACATTAGAATGTGTCATTGCACCCCCATTTTGGCTCAGCTGGAACGTGTTGCTGGCAGCTGAAGAACCTTGGCTGGCTCAGTGTTTAGCTATGAAGCCATGGAGGAACATCCACATAAAAGAACAGGTTTTCCCAGATGGTTCAAAGGACACCGTTACCCAAAGAGTCAACAGTCCCTCCCCCCACAATAACATAGTAAAATGTCTTCACGATTAGAATTCATTTTCAGTAATATAATTTATGGGTATGCAGAATTCATTTATTTCTTGTGAGTTAAATTGCTGGGGAACTCACTGTGTAACTGAGGCGTGGTCCTCCTTCCTCAGAACCCCAGGTGCTGGACTTCCAGGTGTGCGTCCTCACATCTGGCTTAGCGCCTCCCCCTCCCTGGGCCACCACCAGCCCTAGCCGCCAGGCACTCCCAGAACTTGCTATGGTGCAGTGCCGCTGTGGAAGTGCGCCCAGTGGCGGTCGGCTGTGGGGTGGTCCCTCGCCGACCCCACCCAATATTTTGTTTTTCATATGAATTAATTAATTTATTTTGAGAGAAGGTCTTATTATGTAGCCTTGGCTGGCTTGGAACTCATTGATATCCCCCTGCAGCTGCTAGAATTAAAGGTATGTGCCATCACCCCCTGCCAAGCATCATACTTTAAGGAGGATGCTGAAGTAACCAAAACCCAGTGGTAGGGACCTATGAAAGCTTCTGCAGGGCCTGGATTTGTTTCCTCCCTTCAGTACAGGGACTCAGCAGGATCCGACATCTGGTGATCTCTCTCCTCACACTGGATGCTCATTACTTCCCGTCCAGTTCTCAGGCACCGACTCTCTCATCCTCACCGACCTGCCATTATTGCCGCACAGTCTTGAACCTGCACTGAGTAATGGCCCCAGAGCTCTACAGTCGGGCTGCCCTTAATGGTTGGTGTGTGCACACGGGCACATGTGTGTGCGTGGGTACACGTGCCACGATGTGTGTGTGGAGACAGATGACGACGCTGTGGGGTCAGTTCTCACCTTCCATCTTTATGTGTGTTCTGGGGGTTGAACTTGGGTTGTCAGGCTTGCGTGTCAAGTGCCTTTATCTACTTTGCCATCTCCTCAGCCCTTTTTAAAACCCACTGTGTAACCACGAATGGCCTTAAATTTCTTATCCTCAGAAGTCCTGGGGGTACAGGCTTGTGCCACCATACCCAATTTATGAAGTGCTTAATGCATCCTGAGTAAGTACGCTGCCACCTGAGTCACAGCCTCATTTTTTTTTTTTTTGAGACAGTCTCACTATGGAGTTTTGGTTGGCCTGGTACTGGTACTTGCTATGTAGACCAGGCTAACCTCAAGCTCACAGAGATCTGCCTGCACCTTTCTCCCAAGTGCTGGGATTAAAGGTGTGCACCAGCGTGCCCGCCCCAGAGTTTTGTTTTGTTTTGTTTTTCGAGACAGGGTTTCTCTGTAGCTTTGGAGCCCGTCCTGGAACTAGCTCTTGTAGACCAGGCTGGCCTCGAACTCACAGAGATCCGCCTGCCTCTGCCTCTGCCTCCCAAGTGCTGGGATTAAAGCCACCGCCTGGCTCATCCCAGATTTTTTAAAATTACATTTTTTTAAATTTGTGTGTGTATCTGTTCACACACACTTGTGTGCCACAATATTAGTGTAGGGGTCAGTGGACAACCTCTGAGAACTGATTCTCTTCTATTTTGTGGGTTCTGGGGAATCAAACTCAAGTTCTCAGGTCTGGCAGTAAATGCCTTCACCTACTCAGCTGTTTTGCCAGCTCCTCAGATTTCTAAGTACCCTGCACACACACACACACACACACACACACACACACACACACACACACACACACACACTTAACATACTTGTGCATGTGTATATGCATGTTCACTAGGGGTTGAACTCAGGGCTTTATATATACTAAGGTACACACTGAAGCCAGGTATGGTGGCTCACCTGTTGTTTCAGCCTTTGAGAGGCAAGGCAGGGGGACAGCTGTGAGCTTGAGGCCACTCTTCTACACAGCGAGCTCTCGGCTAGTTAGAGCTACCTAGTGAGGCCCGCATGTGGCATTTGTAGTGGTGTGTCCTACGTTCCGTGACTTTCATCCCTATCAAACTGAAGACTCCTATCACTTAAGTTTGTATGTCTACCCTGATAGAGTACCTAGCCTGGGTCAGCTCCAAAGGCATGGTGTTTTATCTTATTGAGGATATGCCTCCATAAAGAAGGGTCTAGAGCTGGAGAGATGGCTTGGTGGCTAAGAGGGCTTGCTGCAGCCAGGCGGTGGTGGCGCACGCTTTTAATCCCAGCACTTGGGAGGCAGAGGCAGGCGGATCTCTGTTAGTTTGAGGCCAGTCTGGTCTACAAGACCTAGTTCTGGGACAGGCTCCAAAGCTACAGAGAAACCCTGTCTCGAAAAACAATAAATAAATAAATAAATAAATAAATAAATAAATAAATAAATAAATAAATAAATAAATAAGGGCTTGCTGCTTTTCTAGAAGACTTGTTTGGGTACCAGCTTCCATGTCACAACTACCTGTAACTCCAGTTCCAAATCCTTTTGTTTTGTTTCTCAAGACAGGGTTTCTCTGTGTAGCTCTGATTGTCCTGGAATTCACTTTCTCCAGACTGACCTCGAACTCAGAGATCGTCTGCCTCTGCCTCCCAAGTGCTAGGATTAAATACGTGTACCACCACTGCCTGGCTTTAGCTCCAGGAGATCTAGCACCTTCTTCTGACCTTTGAGGAACCCTCACACAAGTAGCATATACACAGAGACACAAAATAAAAACAATTCTTAGGGCTGGAGAGATGGTTCAGCAGATAAGAGCACTGGCTGCTCTTCCAGAGGCCCTGAGTTCAATTCCTAGCAACCACATGGTGGCTCACAACCATCTATAAGAGGATCTGATGCCCTCTTCTGGCCTGCAGGTATATATACATGCAGAGTACATTTTTAGAAACTTTAAAAACATTATAAAAATAATCTTAAAGCAGGGGCTATATCAATTTGCTTCTATTTTGGAAATAATGATTTTCAGTTGAGGATCTGGTGGGCTCAATGCTGGATTTTTTGGTGTAAACCAATGAAGACGCATCCTCCAAGGTTGGCTGACTGGAGGGCACCCTGCAGGTCTTGGATGCCAGAAAGGCAGAGTTCTACACTTGTCAGATGGAGGGCCAGCCCTGAACTGAAGGAAGTTCACCAAGCTATGCAGTCACGGGGTCACCTGCCTGGGAGCCCGCTGACTGGCCTCAAGTCAGAATGTCCAAGCTATTCTTTTCCTTCCAACTGCACCAGAATTGACCAAGTAGTTACAGAGATGTTCGGACACACAGGAAAAGAACAATGATGGTTGGGATGTGGCTGTGACCATGCTTCTTATGGCTTAGAAATAACCGAGGTTACTAAGCATGTTTGTTTGCACATGAGACCTGCCCCAGAAACAAAACAACAGCTGGGTGTGGTGTCTTGCAACTGGGAGGCAGAGGCAGGAGGATCTCTGTGAGTTTGAGTCCAGCCTGGTCTACAGAGTGAGTTCCAGGACAGCCAGTGCTATATAATGAGACCCTGTAACAAACAAACAAACATCCCCAAACAAAACAAGGAACTCTTCACTCTCACATTTTAGCTGAGGAGGCAGATTTTTAATTTTTTTTATTATTATTTCTTTTAAATTATGTGTGTATGTGTATAGGTGTGTGTGTGTGTGTGTGCTATGTAAGTGGGTGGATGTTCTACATGGATGTAAAGGTCAGAGGACATTTTATCAGAGTCAGTTCTCACCTTCTACCATGGATTCCAGGGATCAAAGTCAGGCCTTGGGCTTTTCAGGCAAACAATTTTAACTGCTGAGCCATCTCACTGGCCCACAGGGACATTTATTTTCCCTGATCCACAAACTCCCATTGAAGAGAATTCCGAACTCTGGACAAACAGGTCATATACCTGGTGAACATGTGAACACACAATTGTCAGGCCTCCCACTCTGTGACTGGTGTGGGGGTGCTGAGGGGACCTAGAATATGTGTGTGTGGTACCTTACTGTCATTGTTGTTATCTTGAAACAGAGTCTGACTGGTCAGCCCTTGTTGACCTGGAACACGCTTTGTAGACCAGGCTAGCCTCGAACTTGCAGAGATCCATTTGCTTCTGCCTCTTGAGTGCTGGGATAAAAGGCGTGCACCACCATCCCCAGTTTAAATTTTTTTTTTCCAAAAGACATTTCCTAAGACTTGACTTTTGCTATTCATAGTTAGAATGTGTAACCCCTAGTAGAGGAATGGTGAAAATTGGATAAGAGAATGAATGACTTGTAAAACATAAAAGGGTTTTGGGGCTGGGGTTGGGGGCTTATGCCTGTATTCTGGAGGGTCATATAGGATTGTTGAGAAGTGGAGACCAAGGGTTCACTGTCTTTTTTTTTTTTTTTTTTTTTTTGAGAGGGCTTCTCGTAGCTATAGAGCCAGTTGGTCCTGGAACTCACTCTGTAGTCCAGGCTGGCCTCGAACTCTCAGAAATCCACCTGTGCAAGGCTCTGTCTTTAAAAAAAAATGGATGGTGGCACACATTTTTAATTCCAGCACTCAAGAATAGAGGCAGGAAGATCTCTGTTAGTTTGAGGCCAGCCTGGTCTAACAACAAGTTCTAGGCTAGGCAGGGTTATATAGTGAGACCCTGTTTAAAAACAAACAATGCACCTACAACTATGTAGGGGACAAAACGGATGATTCAGTGTCACTGCTTATCTTGCATTATGTGACCTATAATGGCTGTTCCGTTGCTGCCTATGTAGATAGGACTTTAAAACATCCATTTAGAGACCCAATCTCATGAAGTTCAGGTTGGCTTTGGATTCTCTACCTCTGAGGATGACCCTGGACTTCTGAATGGATTCACCCATACCATACTAGAGCACCATATTGTTTGTACAACCACCTCTGATGCTTCAGAGACCGACCCTGACTTGTGACAGGAAGGAGAACAGTCAGCACTTCACCTCACCAGCCAGCAGAGGCTAACCTTCAACTTCTGATTCTCCTAAGCACCTCCACGGCTAGTTAAGGCAGTGTTGGGCCCAAAGCCACAGCCTCATGCACGCCAGACCAGCATTCTACCAACTAAGCCCTGGGTTTCTATAGTAGGGAGGCCGCTTGTTGGTTTCCCGGACGCCCAGACTTCCAAAATAATTACACAGAAACTGTATTAATTAAATCACTGCTGGCCCATTAGCTCCAGCTTCTTATTGGCTAACTCCCACATATTAATTTAACCCATTTCTATTAATCTGTGTATTGCCACGAGGCTGTGGCTTACTGGGAAAAGTTCTGGCATCTGTCTCCGGTGGGGCTACATGCTCCTCTCTAACTCTGCCTTTCTTTCTCCCAGCATTCAGTCCAATCCTCCCTGCCGAGCTCTGCTACGCCCCTCCCTGCTTTGCTATAGCCTCAAAGCAGTTCTTTATTCATTAATGGTAATCACACATCAGGTTTCACATATTTTTTGAAATTATTTATTTTTAATTTTATGTGGATCAGTATTTTGCCTGCATGTATGTCTATGTGAGGGTGTTGGATCATCTGGAATTGGAGTAACAGTTGTGAGCTGCCATGTGAGTGCTGGGAATTGAGCCCAGGTCCTCTGGAAGAGCAGTTAGTCCTCTTAACTGCTAAGCCATCTCCCCATTCCCTAGGTTTCACATCTTAACTGAGTACAGGACTTGTTTTGTTCTATTGCCCCTCTGGGTATCTGTAGATACTGGTGTATTTGCCGCTTCTCTGACAGGAAGAGTTTCTGGAGGCCAAACCTTTGTGGCCGCTGATGTCACACAGTACCTCCCAGACAGCAGGCGTCCTTTTAATAGTGACAGTGTGAACTAGTGTAGACAGAGGTTTCTGTTCTGCCTGGTCCTGCAGCCGTTCAGTCCCAAAGAAACAGACAGAGGCTTATGTTAATTATAAACTGTTTGGCCTATTAGCTCAGGCTTATTATTAACTAGCTCTTACAAGTTAAATTAACCCATAATTCTTATCTATGTTTAGCCATGTGGCTTGGTACCTTTTCTTAGTGAGGCACTCCCATCTTGCTTCCTCTGCATCTGGATGGCTACTGTGTCTCTGCTTTTCCTCTTCCCAGAATTCTCCTAGTCTGGTTGCCTAGCTATACTTCCTGCCTGGCTACTGGCCAGTCAGTATTTTATTAAGCCAATATGAGTGACAAATCTTTTTTTTTTTTTAGTAATTTATTTAACTTTATTTCATGTGTGTTGGTGTGAAGGTGTCAGATCCCCTGAGACTGGAGTTACAGACAGTTGTGAGCTGCCATGTGGATGCTGGAATTTGAACCCAGATCCTCTGAGCCATCTCTCCAGCCCCAGAATGACAAATCTTTACCGTGCACAAGAGCATTATCCCACAGCAATGGGATGTGATACAAGCTAGTGGATGGTGTGCCTTAACCCACTTCTGGCTCTTTCTACCTGCAGCTGTGCAAGTCTGACTTGCTGTGGGAGCAGATAGTTCAGTTGGCCTGTGACACCATCACCCCCGACATGAGGGCCCTGGCGATGGACGTGGGCTGGAGACAGATGTTCTTTACCAACAAGATCCAGCTGCAGAGGCAGATCCGCAGGAAGAAGCAGAGACACGGAAAGCACAAGGAGAAGCGTATTTAGGGCCATGATGCTTCTCCTCAGGTCCAGACCCCATCCTAATGACAGCCATTGCCCATTCCGGGAAGCACCGGAGAATCCCACTTTGAACACACATGCAAATCCACTCAGTGCCTTGCTTGAGCAAACCACCCTGTCCTGCTCAGGCCAACCCATGGCCCATGTACCTAGGGCTACAAGACAGGAAGCCTCTCAGGCCACCACCTTCCCCATCCCCTGCTGCTCCTGAAAGAAAAGGCGCTTGTTGTGTATGAACTAACAATAAAGAGTTACTAAGCAGGCTTGTGTTTTTGTTTGTATCAGACAGGGATCCCAAGCTGGACCTTTAGGATGGCTTTGAACTTCTGACCCTCTGCTTCCCTCTCTCCACTGCTGGGATTACAGGCATTCACCACCATGCCCAGTTCATAAGGTGCTGACCTGTGTGCCAGGTAAACCCTCTTCACCAAGTCATCCCTACCCTCCCCCTCCACCCCTACAACACAGTGCTGGGGTTTTGTTAAAGAGAGGATTTCTCTGTGTAGCCCTGGCTGTCCTGGAACTTTCTCTGTAGAAGAGGCTGGCCTTGAACCCAGAAATCCACCCACCTCTGCCTCCTGAGTGCTGGGATTAAAGGTGTGTGCCACCACAGCCCAGCTGTTAAATATCCATTCTATCTAGGCTTTCAAAAAAGCAGCTCAGCTTTTGATTTTTTTTCTCCTGGTGTTGTATTACCTGTTGTATTATCTGTGGGTGGCTGGGTGTACTTGGAGGTACAGGTGCCATGGAGGCACCCCAGGAGAATACAGCTGCTCCTTCACTTTATCCAACAGAGTTTGTATTCAGTCACTGTCCTTGTGAGCCCAAGGTGTCATCCACCACACAAACAACCCCTGATCTGGTGCTGGAGGGTAGCTGAGAGAGCCCAGACATTCTGCAGGCAGCCCTTACTCAGAGGATGTTACCACTGTTTAACAAACCAATCAGTTCTTAAGGGAGGACCACTGCTTTCTGAAGGGAATGTAGCCAGACAGCACCCTGCAGCAGGGATTTTTGTTTGTTTGGGCACAGGGTTTCTCTGTGTAACAGCTCTGGTTCTCTGGGAACTCACTCCGTAGACCTGGCTGGCCTCAAACTCAGAGATCTGCTTGCCCCTGACTCCTGATGCTGGGATTAAAAGCCTGTGTCACCACTGCCTGGCTGCAGCAGGAATTTTAAGAGCAGAGGCTGTGTGTAACCAGTGTGAACAGTTAGCATGTGTTTAGTTAGCATGGTTCAGGGATGCACAGAGCAAGTTGGAGACCAGTCAGAGCTACATGAGACCTTGTCTTTAAAAAGAGGCAGGGGGGCAGAGCGGTGGTGGTGCACGCCTTTAATCCCAGCACTCAGGAGGCAGAGGCAGGCGAATCTCTGTGAGTTCAAGGCCAGCCTGGTCTACAAGAGCTAGTTTCAGGACAGCTAGGACTCTTATGCAGGGAAACCCTGCCTGGAAAAACAAAAAAACAAAAAAAAAAAAAAAAAAACAAAAAAAGGGGCAGAGGCAGGGGGAGCTGGGCAGTGGTAGGTGGTGGCGCACACCATTAATCCCAGCACTCGGGAGGCAGAGGCAGGTGGATCTTTGTGAGTTTGAGGTCAGCCTGGTCTATAGAGCTAGTTCCAGGACAGGCTCCAAAGCTACAGAGAAACCCTGTCTCGAAACAAAACAAAAACAAAATACCAAAACAAAACCAAAAAACCCAATCAAACAAACAAAGAAAAAACAAAACTCACTGGCCACCTTTAAAGAGGACAACATTTATTTAGTTACAGGTAAATAAACACCACTTGGGAATGCAAAGGGTAAACGAGAAAGCATATGATGTGACCACACAATTAACCAGTAGAATATCTTCGGAACACTGCAGGTGAGAGCAGAGATAGGAGTCAGGGTTTTGTTGTTGTTGTTTTAGCAAGCAGGTCTTACTTCAGTTTTGCAGGAACCTCTGATTCAGTAGAACTGCACCCTCAAGTACAGTAAATCCACAAATAGGACCGTGAGCAATCTAACCTGGATGCAGTTCCAGCTGGGTCAATGGGCGGAAAGTCTGTATCTCTGATGCACAGCAAGCAATACAAGGATCCTTAATCATGGACCATAGCACCATTCAGCACACTGATCAGCCAGATCACTGCCTCCCGTTAACTGACGCTACAGACGATGAGAGCAGTGAAGTAGTGTAGTTTAAAAATACATAACATGTTTAACCATTCCTAATTGTATGGCAAATGCCTATACACATGTGCATGTGTGTACTTATATGTATTTAACATGAAAATAAATATCACTGTTTCAGTTTTAAAGATTGTTATTTATTTATTTTTGAGATAGAGTCTCACTCTGTACCTCAAGCTATCTTGGAATTCACTCTGTAGACCAGGCTAGCCTTGAACTCTTCCTATCTCTGCCTCCCAAGTGCTGGGATTAAAAGTGTGCACCACCATGCCCGGCTAATATTACCTTTATTAAATCATCAGGTTGTGCTATAGGTATGATGATAGGAAACATGTCTTTGGCCAGGGGTGGAGGTAGAGACAGAGGGGCAGAGGAAGGCAAGTCTCAATGATTTCAAGGCCAGCCTGGTCTGCATAGCAAGACCCTGTCTCACACAAAACAAAACAAAACAAAACCCAAACCTGTCTTTATGTAAAGCCAAATGGAGCACGACATCTAAATTATCATCTATCTAACTTTCAGGCAATGCTCACATCAGTGGTGGGAATAGCAAGGGTGTGCATTAGCAGGGCCTTCGGGACACCTTTCTGTGGGCCAGTCTGCTCACTACTATCTGGGTGGGTTTCACAGGACAACCCTTTTCACTAGTTCTTAGGGCAGGAGGCCTTGGAGACGAGGCACAAGAAAACTGTTTATTTAATTACCTGTTAACATCTGGGAAGCTCCCTTTGCATTCTGACTAAAAGTTAAACTTTGGGAGCATTCTGCAATTTCAGTTTCTAGCATTCCTGCCTTTAATTACCAAAGATAACCGAGACTGGGGTGCATTCATTTTAGGTAAATTTGACCCAAGACACTGGCAGTTTTGTTTGATGAGCAAATTGTGAGTCCAAGTTTCTTGCTTTATGGTGTGGAGATGAATCCTAGGGTCTTGAACATGTTAGACAAGTGCTCTTATCACCGAGCTACCCCCCACCCCCAAACCAGCCAGTACACATTTAAGTCATTTAAAGGTACATATAAATAAGTAAGGCAGTCAGAAATTTCAAAATGATCCTGGGAGGAACATTCTGTAGTCTGAAAACGTTTTAGCTTTAGAAAAATAGAGATCTTAGCTAAGGAAGAGTATTTGATTTTACGATGTCTCAGATCAGACATCTTCATGTATGAAACCTACAAAGAGAACTATCTTTAAAATTGTGCCAAGTTCAGACAAGTGGATAATAGTAACACGGCAAGAGGCACCAGAGCTGGACTGGTTGGCACCACTGCCCAATTTCAGGTACATGGAAAGCTACAAGGCAAGCCAAAAATAACCCTCACAGGTTGACTCTTTTTTGTTTTGTTTTTGTCCCCCCCCCCAACAAAACAGGATTTCTCTGTGTAGCCATGGTTGTCCTGGAGCTCACTCTGTAGACCAGGCTGGCCTCGAACTCACAGAGATCTGCCTGCCTCTGACTCCCGAGTGCTGGGATTAAAGGAGTGTGCCACCACTGCCCAGCTCTAAAAAAAAAAAAAAAAAAAAAAAGATGTTCACTCTAAGACAATAATAGTATGAATTAAAGAGTCTGAATTGTAGCCCTTGATGCAATAGCATGTGCACTAAGAAACACACATACCACTAAGGACGTTATTCATAGACCACTTGGGAAGGATTTGTGTTGAGTTCATAAACTGAACTCATCTTCTATGACACGAGAAACTGAGTTAGAAGGATGGCCAATTTCATTTCCTAAACGAAGAGTTAGAAACTGCACTTCTTAGCTACAGAATTCTTTCATAAAAATATAAACTGTGTTTTTTTTTTAACTGTACTAAATTGTCTTACTCTTTTAAATAAAGATTTGTTTTCGTATTTTATGTGTATGGGTGTTTTGTCTGAGTCCATGTATGTGTGCAGTGACCACAGAGGCCAGAAGAGGGCACCTGAGCATCTGGGACTGGAGCTACAGCCGGTTGTGAGCCAACATGTGGGTGCTCACAGCTGAACTCTGGTCCTCTCTAAGAGCAGCAAGTGCTCTTAACCTCCTAGCCACCTTTGCAGCCCACGAATTATGTTACTTTTGAAACGACAGCCTGCCTTTGTATGATATTAGCAGACCAATAACTCCTTGCAAGAAAGAATTAATTCATGACACTCAGTCATGGTCTCATGCTCAAAGCCCATTTATCTGAACCCTTTGGGGAAATTTAGACTCTTGGGTTTTACCTTACAAAGAAGAGGTTGAGTTGCAAGGCTTTTATTTCCAGTCTTTGTATGTAAAACCCTAGTCCCAGTGAAGTGAGAGGAAGGAAGGAAGGAAGGAAGGAAGGAAGGAAGGAAGGAAGGGAGGGAGGGAGGCTGAAAGAGAGGGAGGAAGAAAAAGAGAAGGTGGGAACTTTCTTCTTCCTTCTTTCCTTTTCTTTTTTATATTTCTTTTTTTTTTTTCAGACAGGTTCTCATGTAGCCCAGGCTGGCCTGGAACTCACTAGGTAGCAGAGAGGCTAACCTTGAACCTCCAATCCTCCTGCCTCCACTTAGAGCTGGGATTACAGGCGTTTACCTCCATGCCTGGCTTGGAAGATTCCATCAGGGCATCTGTATCAACTATTTAATAAACTATAAGCACCATCATCTCTAAAACATACGCAGTTCTAATCACTTCTACCACCTCAGGAGAGGCCATGCTGCTTACGGATGAGACAATGACAAGGGCATTTACAAGGTGACACCGGTCACCACACAGAGCATTCCTCTAGCGACCAGGTGAGGTAGGCACGAGGAGAGGACCCACGCGAACTGTTGCACGACACTAAACGTGTGCGCCGTCTGTGTACTTTCTTCTGGATTGTTCTATCATCTGAACACAGGGTTGAATGAGCAAAAAGAGTATTCCTACCATGTAAAGCAGACCACATATATAAAAGGAAAAATCGTATTTTTGTGTGATGTCGAAGATCCACCCTACGAAAACAAAGAAATACAGATATATTCAGTATAACACAGTTTAAGACAAAGTTCAAAGATATAAAACAGGCATTTATTGCTACTTCAAATTTCTTTTTTTGTTTTTGTTTTTTGAGACAGAGTTTCTCTGCATAATCCTGGCTCTCCTGGAACTCGATCTGTAGATCAGATTTTTTTTTTTTAAAGTGAGTTTGGGTTGGGGATGTAGCTCAGTGGTAGAGCACCTGCCTAGCATGTATTAAAGTCAAAGTTCAGTCCCCAACACTGCCTCTCTAATTTATTAACTTTTCTTTGTGATGCTGAGGTTGGAGCACAGAGCACTGCATATGTGGCCACCATTGGCCACAGAGACAGGCCTCACTCAGAACTTTTGTTTTCGATACACGATCTCATCTATTATACTGAAGGCTGGTCTCAAATTCACTACAGATTGTTTTATTATTCTTTAATCTTTAAATTTTTTTGTTTGCTTGTTCTTGAGACAGGGTCTTACTACGTAGTTCTGGAACTCACTACATAAACCAGGCTGGCCTAGAACTCACAGAAACCCGCCTGCCTCTGCCTCTCAAGTGTTGGAATTAAAGGCGTGCGCCACCATGCCTGACTGTTATCCTTTGTTTTTATTTTATTTATTTTGTGTAAGTGTGTGAACTTTTTATATGGCACTCATGTACTATGTAGAGGTCACAGAACAACTCTTTGGGGTTAGTTCTCTCTGTTCACCTCTGCATGGGTCCCAGGGACCTGGCTCAGTTCATTTAGCACTTTACCCATTAAGCCAGCTCATCATCTCTATCAAATGTGTTATTTGACTTAAAAATCGGAGTCAGCAGGTGTGGCAGAAGCAGGTGATATCTGTGAGTTTGAGTTTTGAGCCTGTCTCAAAAACAAAACAAAAACCAAAAGACAAACAAGAAAAAAAGGAGCCGAAAATAAAGGTCATATTCTTTAGACGTGGCTTAGTAAAATGCCCCATCCTTTCTCCATCTGCAATCTAAAACAAGATTAAACACACAAATCCCCACCAGCATCTGCTCAGTGTCGCAGCTGCCGCCTATGGGTCACCTGGGAGTGATGACCATGTGAATAAGTGAAGACGCTGTGGCTGTCAAGGGGTCTGTCTGTATCGATCTAGAAACAGAGCAGGTGAGGGGACCGACTGTAATCTGAAAGTTAGACGATCAGGGCAGGATCTGGGGCACAACAGGTCTGCCATCCCAGCTCCTGGAAGAATGGAAATTCAAGGTCCACCTGGGCTACAGAGTGAAAATTAGCCAAGCTCGCCTCACACCACTAATCCCAGCACTTGGAAGGCAGAAGTGAGCAGATCTCTGCGGGTGAGGCCAGACCGGTCTGCATAATGCATTCCTGGCAAGCTGAAGCCACACAGTGAGACCTGGTCCCCAAGAGGAAAAAAATGAAAAACTGATTGGTGATGTAGCCCAACTTACTTGCTTAGGGTATGAAGAGGCTTTGGGTTCAAAACCCATGGAGGCCAGAAGAGGTCACGAGTTCTCTGGAGCTGGGGTGCTGAGAACTAAAACTCTGGAGGAGCAGCAAGGGCTCTTAATCACCAAGCCATCTCTTTAGCCTCCCCGCTCCCATCCTGGAGACTGGACCTAGCTAGGGTCTCAGACTTGCCAGATATGTGCTCAGCCATTGTGCCACATCTTCAGCCGTGTGAACTCCCTATGTAGCTGAGGATGGGCGAGATTTCCTGACCCGCTACACACCATCGCATCTGGTTGTGATCTCTGTTCTTTGATTTGGAACATGGGACCTTTGCAATCCTTTCATCCATTAACTCAAAGCAATAGCTGTGAAGTGAAACCTGGTTCTCTACTCAATTGCCTTCCTTCATTTGAGTGTGCCCAGTGAGAAGCATAGGTGTCTTTCTCATCAGTTAAATTGCTCCCAGCTCTTGGCCAACATTGAAAATGCTTGTTAGGGGGTTAGATCTTATTCAAATGAAGGTGAGTCATTTAGATTACTCAGATAGACAAATCTGAAGGGCTAGATTTTGTTAGAAAATATTCTGGAAACATCTAGAAAACTCACCTACTACTATGACATCTTTTAAAAAGAAGTGAACACCCAGCAATGTTATAACATAGATTAGACTGAAGTTGGTGTTGTTCAATGCCCCAGTTGAAATGTCTGTGTAATGTCTTGAATTGCATGCTTTCCCTAAATGGAAACACTCGAGTGTCTAATGTGGCACTAAATTGTACCAGGTTTGTAAATGGGAATAGAAATCTCTCTGAAAAATGGGAAACACGTTTGTTTCTGAAACCACTTACAAAAAAAAAAAAAGGCAATTAGAGAAGTAATTTTCTCCGTTGCACATTAAGTAGCATTTAAGCCCATTTGGGATGTCTAGCAAGAACTGAATGTGGTTATTTAGTCAATCCTATTGCCAGGCACCCTGACCCCATAATGCATGAATGCCGGTCCTGCATCACATTATGACTTTAGTTTCTCGGCCTGGAGAGTCAATTAAACATTATGCAGGCAGCCAATGAACGTCCTTCACCATTAGTATATGAATCTGTGCGAGGAGAGGAAGCAAGAATGCAAGAATGTAAGGAGAAAGGGCACTTCAGACGCGACGGACACTAGCCTAGAGTCCCCACAGCAGTGAGGGTAGGCGCCCACAGAAACTTCTTTCTTGCTGGGCAGTGGTGGTGCACACCTTTAATCCCAGTACTCAGGAGGAAGAGGCAGACAGATCTCCGTGAGTTCAAGGCCAGCCTGGTCTACAGAGCAGTTCTAAGACAGCTAGGACTGTTAAACAGAGAAATCCTGTCTCTTATAATAAATAAATAAATAAATAAATAAATAAATAAATAAATAAATAAATAAATAAATAAATAAAAAAGTAAAAAAGAAAATAAAAACTTCTTTCTAGTTTCTGTTGTGGTAGTGATCTTTTTTCTTTTTGGTTTTTCGAGACAAGGTTTCTCTGTAGCTTTGGAGCCTGTCTTAAAACTAGCTATGTAGACCAGACTGGCTTCGAACTCAGAGCTTCGCCTGCCTCTGCCTCCCGAGTGCTGGGAGTTAAAGGCGTGCGCCACCACCGCCCGGCTGTGGTAGTGATTTTCGTTTGTTTTGTTTTGAGATGGGGTCATGCGTAGCCCAGGCTAACCTTAGACTCCTGATACTCCTGCCTCCACCTCTCAAGAGCTATGATTACAGGCTTACACAAACATGCCTGGCTTTAAAGTTCTCTCATAACTATATATGTATATAAATATATGTGGAGAATATATTCAGTGCTTTTGTGTAAGCACATGCACATGTGTGTGTGTTCAAGTGCTTGAAGGTCGAAAGACAGTGCTGGGTGTGCACATCCCACTTGTACCTCCATCTCTCTCCTTCTGTTCCTTTGAGGCAGGGTTTCTCCCTGAACTTGAGGCCCGTCCGTCCTTCCTTCCTTCCTTGACAGCGTTTCTCTATGTAGCCCTGGCAGTACTGGAACTCAGAGATCCTCCTGCCTCTGCCTCCCAAGTGCTGGCATTAAAGGTGTGCGCCACCATGGTGCCCAGCCAGAGGCACATGTTTTCTTGGCTAGACCTTTGGCTCCCAGAACAGTGAGATAATGTTTATGACAGCTTATTTGAGCAGTGACAGGCAACAAACATGAGTCTAGACCCAAGAGCATGGATGCCTTTTGGTAGTTTTTTGAGATAGGGTCTCATTTGGCCAAGGATCACCTTGGACTCTGGATCTTCGCCTCTGCCTTTCAAGTGCTGGGACTACAAGCATGGGCCACGCCAGCAAGGGTATGACGTGCTGGGTGTAGAACTCAGGGCCTCCTGCATGCTAGGCAGACACTCTACTGACTGTGACATACCTTTAGCCCTGGTTTTGATTTCTTCTCTTTTAAAAGTTTTGTTTACTTAATGTGTGTGTATGTGTATGGGTCTGCGCCACGGTATAAACATGGAGGTCAGAGAAAAATCTGTAAGATTCCATCCTTTCCTTCTACCATGTGGGTTCTGGGGATTGGACCCAGCTCATCAGGCTTGGTGGCAAGCACCTTTACCTGCTGAGTCACAGGCCCCTGGCATTGATTTCTGGAGACAGAGTCTTATTGTGCAGCTAAGTTGACCTGGAATTTGTAACAATCCTTCTGCCTCAATACCCCTATTACTGGGATTACAGTTGTATACTACCACATCTGGCCTTTTTGTTTGCTTTTTGTTTTTTGAGACAACTTAGGCTGGTCCCTAACTAGTAGTGCTCTTTCTACCTTAATTTCCCAAGTGCTGAGATGATAAGTATATGCTACCACACCCAGCTCTGATGTTGGACTTTGTAAGGTGTGGGAACACATCCTGCCCTCCCACGTGCACTCTAAACTCTGGGTACCTTGGGACACTCACCTGCAAATGGTGGTCCCAGTAAAGCTGAGATGCCGTTGGCACAGATGATGATGCCATAGGCATTGGCCAAGTGCTCAGTGCCAACCAGGTCCTCCGTCACCACAGGCATGAGGGAGAAATACCCACTGGAAAATCCAATCAGGGCACAAATGACAGCCAGGCTGGCATAGGTATGCATCAGTGGCAGAAGGAAGATGCTGAAGACAAGGGTGAAATTAGCAATGAGGAAGACGTTCCAGACGCTGATGCAGGGGAGGTCAGCCACCGCCCCCAGGATCACCTTCCCGAAGATGTGAACTATTGCTATAATTGAGGTCAGAGGGAACACGTCGTTTTGTTCTGACAGGTTATACAGGCTGACGATTTCTGGCAGGTGGATGAAGGGGATGACAAAGCTGCTGTATGCGAACAGAGCCCAGAAAATAAAGGCCACAAACATGCGGTTGGTGAAGAGTGAGGCTGTGCCGAAATAGCCCGAGTACCAGTCCCCAAAGCCCTTCTGCACTCGCACAGTGAGCTGGCTCACTGTCTTCAGAACCCGGAAAGCACACACGTTCTTCCTGGGCCGGGTTTGGCCTTGACATTCCTGTGCTTGAAGGTCACAGACGGTTTCCTCGTTCCCAGGCCGTCTGTCATGTTCTTCAGTGATGCCCAGTGGTCCCGATTTCACAGATTCAGTGGAGTAAGCTGGGAGAGCACAGGGCTCCTCGCCTCTCGGGCAGTTTTCTACCTTCCCAGGAGAGAGGGGCCTCATGAGCGCTCCGCAAACACAGAGGTTCAAGGACACGGCGCCTTGGATGAACATGGCGTTCCTCCAGCCATACTCTGCACACAGGTATTTCAGCAAAACGGTCATCAAGAATGTCCCAAATCCCGTCCCTGTGGTACTGAGGCCCTGGGCCAGGGCTCGCCTCTTCTGAAAGTACTTTCCCACCATCACCACCGCAGGCAGGTAGGCCATCCCGCTGCCGAGGCCTGCGGGTGAGATGGGAAAAAGCAGGAGGCGCAATCAGAATCCATAGACCAGCTGCTGTGTCAGGCAGCTGTCCAGACCGTAGCAAGAACACCTGAGGCAATCAACTTAAAAAGAAGAAAGGTTTATTTTGGTTAGTGATTTTAGAGACCTTGATTTCTGATGCTTTGGGGGCACGTCAGGGCAGAGAGATGTGGCAGAGCAAAGCTCATGCCTGCTGGGAAGACAAGGAAAAGAGGAAGCGAGGACTAGGGATCTTAGCTGTTGCTGGAGTGCTTGCCCTAGCAGGCATGAATTTCCACCCAGCACCACATAAAACTGGTTACTGATACTGTCTGTAATCCTAACACTTAGCAAGCGGAGATAGGAGAGTCAGAACTTCCAGGCCATTCTCAGCTATCAGTGAGTTTAAGGCCAATATGGGATGCACAAGACATGTTTAAGCTGGAAAGGGGCGTGGGGAGAGCATATTCCCGATTATCTATTCCTTCTACTAGGCCCCACTCTCTAGATTTCCTACCACTTCTCAATAGCCCATCTTAGCTACTACACAGCCTTCAGGGGCGTTTAAGGTCCAAACTGTAACACCTCAGGCTCCCTACACCATTGTCCTTTTCCATTCTAATGAAGGAATAATAATGACTATGTGAAGACACTCCAACGAGGGGAGCCGGGAGGAGCCGCCAATTTTCCCATAGGGTTTTGCAGTAGTTTCTGCCAATGACATCAGAGAAGATCCCTCCTGTAAGATCAGAAGATTCAAAACACAGCGAGCTCCAGGCCAGCCTCACCTATGGAGCGAGGCCCTGACTCAGGCAGAATCAAACAGAAGAAGAAAGTGACAAGTCCATCGTCCTCTGGATCACTGTCCATGAATGAAGCTGTGGGAGGATTTCTGAGAACTTGTGAGTAAACAAGACAAGAGCCTTGTGACCCCTGTTCCTCCATAACATGGGTTGTTCTTAGAATAAGCTTTGGTGCCCTTCCCAGCTGTACTAACAGGGGCAGGTTTATTTTAGGTCACTCATCATACTATCCACTGTCATTCAGAACAATGTTTCCAAGCACAAGTTGCTCTTGTGACTGTATACAGTGACTCTAGTGAGCATTGCTTACATGACATTCCTAACCCTCAGAATACTCTCAGAATATAAACTGTCTGAGACCCTGAATAATGATGCCCATTCCATGAAACTTCAGTCTCAGTCTCCCACTCTCCCAGGTTCATGTCTCCAGCTAGAGCAGTAACAGTCCCTGAGCCTCCTGCCAGTGTCAGTGATAGGAAGACACAGTCCTCAGCTTTGGGCCTAACTCTGAACAGTCTTTATAAAGCTTATGATCACAAAGATAGAAATCTACAATTTCTTTTTCTCTTTTTTGGTTTTTTGAGACAGGGTTTCTCTGTGGCTTTGGAGCCTGTCCTGGAACTAGCTCTTGTAGACCAGGCTGGCCTCAAACTCTCAGAGATCCGCCTGCCTCTGCCTCCCGAGTGCTGGGATTAAAGGCGTGTGCCACCACCGCCCGGCTACAATTTCTTAGAATGTAAAATAGACAAAGAAAAACAGCCCAGAGGCTAGCAAGACAACTACCTGAGTTTGATCCCCAGGATGTACATGGTGGAAGGAGAGCACTGAATCCTTCAAGTTTTTTTCTGTCTTTCCCACATAAGAACTGTGTTACACACACACACACACACACTGCTGTAAATAATGCGTTTGTACTCTGTAAGGATTTGTCACTCATATTGGTTTAATAAAATGCCAGTAGCCCGGCAGGAAGTATAGGCAGGGTGACCAGAGTAGGAGAATTCTGGGAAGAGGAAAATCAGAGAGTCAGTCACCAGCCAGATGTGAAGGAAACAAGATGAGAATGGCTTACTGAGAAAAGGTACCAAGTCACGTGGTTAAACACAGACAAGAATTATGGGTGAATTTAAGTCATAAGAGGTAATTAGTAATAAGCCTGAGCTAATAGGCCAAACAGTTTATAATCACCGTAAGCCTCTATGTGTTTATTTGGGACCTAATGGCTGCAGGACTGGGTGAGACAGTAACTTCTGTCTACAACACACACACACACACACACACACACACACACACACGTAAGGAAAGGGGCTGGAGAGATGGCTCAGTAGTTAGGAGCATTTGTTCCTACTGCAGAGGATCTGGGTTGATTCCTGGAACCCACACGGCAGCTGTACCCATTTCTAGTGGGTCTGACCATCTCCTCTTCTGAACTCTGTGGTCATCACATACACATGTGGTTCATATACACACATGCAGACAAAACACTCATACACATAAAATAAAACTTTAAAAATCTGGAGAGATGACTTAGTGGTTAAGAGCACTTGCTGCTCTTGTGGAGGACCCAGGTTTGCTTCTCAGCACCCACATGATGGCTCACAATCACCTGCAATTCTAGTTCTGGAGACCTTGCCCCTTCAGAAGCTGGCTACAAAATGTCACCATCAGACAGACTCTGCACTCATGTCCTCAGCTCCCAGGTCATCTGACATCAGCAATGCTACCTAGATCACACTGCTGTGAAAGGAAGCGCCCCTGGTGTGGGAGGTCCTTCTGTCTATGTGTTGCTTTTATTGGTTAATGAATAAAGAAACTGGCTTGGCCTGATAAGGCAGAACAGAGCTAAGTGGGGCTGGGGCGGGGGGAACTAAAGTGAATGCTGGGAGAAAGGAGGTGGAAGCAGAGAGAAGCCATGTAGCCCCACTGGAGCCAGATGGAACTTTAGCTGGTAAGCCACAGCCACGTGGTAATACACAGATTAATAAAACTGGGTTAAATTAATATGTAAGAGTTAGCCAATAAGAAGCTAGAGCTAATGGGCCAAGCAGTGATTTAATTAACACAGTTTTCTGTGTGATTATTTCGGGGCTAAGCAGCCAGGAACCAACAAGTGGTCTCCTCCTATATGCCCCTTCTCCTACCGCATTACCCCTTCCTTCACCTGGTCTCAGGGAGTTGGTTAGTTCCCTCCTTCCATCACGTGGGTAGCAGGGATGTGACTCAGGCGTCAGGCTTGGTGGTAGGCGCCTCTGCCTGCTGAGTCACCTCACTTGCCCAAGACAAATCTTTTAAAAATGAGATTAATTTTGCATTTCTAAAGATAAAGCATATTTTAAAAAAAAATAAAGGAGCCTCTTCGGTGAGTGTGTCAATGCCTATTCTAAAAAAAAGCCCCAAGTGGATGAACCACAGGGGACGTGACTGAGAAACACACCATGAGGGTGTTCTGTTGTCTGGGCACCGCATACCACACTCACAAAAGTGTTCTGTTGTCTGGGCACCGCATACCATACTCACAAAAGTGTTCTGTTGTCTGGGCACCGCATACCATACTCACAAAAGTGATTGTCCAGCGTGCATGAGACCTTGGGTTTGGTCCCAGCACCACATAAACCAGGTATGGTGACACACACCACTAATTCCCAAGCTGAGAGGCAAGGCAGAGTATCAAGGTTGTCCTTGGTTAGATACAAATTTGAGGCTAGCCTGGGCTACATGAGATGCTGTCTCAAAAAACAAAACTCAAAATCTAGGGTGACTGCATCAATAGGGAGTATAATCTTAAGATTCTTTTTTGTTGTTGTTGTTGTTGTGTTTTGTTTTGTTTTGTTTTGTTTTTCAAGACAGGGTTTCTCTGTGTAGCTTTGGTGCGTGTCCTGAGACTAGTTCTTGTAGACCAGGCTGGTCTTGAACTCCCGAGTGCTGGGATTAAAGGCATGTGCCACCACTGCCCTGCAAGATTCATTTCTTGGGTGAGGGGTGTCAGTGTGTCCGTGTGCAGGTATTCTTGGAGGCCAGAAGAGGGCACTGGGTCCCCAGAGCAGGTGTCATAGCTGGTTGTGAGCTGCCCAATGTGAGTGGTGGGAACTGAACTTCAGTCCTCTGCAAGAGCAGCAAGCGTTCTTTACTGCTGAGTTATCTCTCCAGCTTCTAATGGAACAGTTTAAATCAAACCCTGGGAAGCTTTTAAAAACAGGATGATTTAATGACTTTTCGTGCCGTCACTTAGCTTCAACAAATCTCAACTCGCAGCCAACTTGGTAAATACCACACATTATTTTGAAGCAAATGAAGAATACATTACCTCATGTGTGCATATTTTAGTATAAATCTCCAAATGTGGGAATCATTTAAGTGGCATAGTTCTCATATCATTATTTCATTGGAAAAAATAAACCTTTGATACCACTAAATATCCAGAAAGTGCTCACACTCCCCAATGTTTCATAAATGGTTATTCTTTTCAAAAACAAAACCACCCCCCAAACTTGTATGTTTAAACCATGATCCAAAAGGGTTTTACACATTGTTGTTTGTTGGTGCCTATTTTAAGTCTTTTACAGTCCCACCCCAAGACCTCTTGTAATTTATTTTGCTGAATTTAAGACCCTAGGTGATTTGTTCTGTGACACTGTCATGCTTTGGATTTTGATGATGACACAAAATAAGTTTACTTATTTTAGACAGGGTCTCTTATAGCCAAGACTTTCCTGGAATCTGTAGTTAAGGATATGGTGCATGCCTTTAATCCTAGCACTTGTGAGGCACAGGAAGGCAGATCTCTGTGAGTCTGAGGGCAGCCTGATCTACAGGGTGAGTTCCAGGACAGCCAGGGCTGTGACACAGAGAAACATTGTCTCGAAAAACAAAACCAAACAAAACGAAACAGAAAAGTTTCTAATCTCTTTTAAACATTATTACTACCATTACTATTTTATTTGTACAATATGTGTGTGACTGCAGACACACACATACAATATCATGCATGTGGAGGTAAAAGGACAATGTTTAGGACAGTGTTTCTCAACATGTGGGTTGCAATTCTCTTGGGGCCCTAAAGACCCTTTCACAGAGGAGGCATATCAGATTCAATTCATAACACTAGAAAAATTACCAAATTTGTAAAAAAAAAATTACAAAGCACCAAAAACAATTTTATGGTTTGGGGGTCACCACAACATGAGGAACTGTATTAAAGGGTCACAGCATTAGGAAGGCTGAGAAGCACTGTTCGAGGAGTTGACTCTTTCCTTCCACCTGGGGATCCAAGAGCCATCCAGGCTCGTACCTGTCATAGGCAAGTACCTTTACCTGTGCGCCATCTTGTCAGCACACTGGCATCAGGTCTTAGTGTCCCACTCCTCTTGTCTTAAGGGATATACTTGAGTTTATGTCATATTTATGCTACACATATGCTACCAAGTTTGTATGTCAGCTAACATTTACCAAGCACTTTAGTATCTACCATCATGCTAAGCATTTTCTGTGAATTACTTCCATCATTTCAACAGGATACTGTGATTGGTATTCTTATCTGGTACTCTAGATATGGCAGTACGTAGCTATAGTTTTAGCCCGAAGGAGGTGGAGACAGGAAGATCCCCGATTTGCACATAAGGAAACGGAGGTACAAGGAGCTTCCGTGATGAGTCTAGTGTGCCTAATGTCGCACGAATACTAAGCGGTTACAAAAGGAGCACACAGATGGGTGGCACTCAGTAGTAAGAGTGCTTGCCTAGAAAAAAATGAAACTTAATAAACCAGGCCTGATGGCTCATTGCTGCAATCCCAACACTCAGGAGGTGGAGGCAGGGGTATCAAAAGTTCAAGGTCCTTCTCTGCTAAGCAGTAAATTCAAGGCCAGCCTGGGAATACAAAAGGGCCCATCTCCTAACAGAAATAAATAAACAGACGTAAGTCATTATTAACCTTTTGTTTTTACATTGTTTGCTTCCTGAAGTAAGGTCTTAAGACATAGTCCTGACTAAGTTTAACCTTTCTATCACCTTGCCTGAAGCTCCCAAGTGTTAGGAGTCCAGACGTGCTATGTACCACCATATCCCATTCAAAATAACTTTTCCTTGCTTTGTGTTTTGACCTTTGTTTGTACAGGGTCTTGTGTAGCCCAGGCTGGTATGGGACTCCCTATGTATGTAGCTGAGGCTGGTTTTGCCTTCTGGATCTTCCTATCTCCACCTCCCCAGGGCTAGAATTATAGCTATGTACACCACATTTGGATCTTTTCTTTTGCTTGTGATTTTGTTTTTGAATTTTGGGACAGGGTCTTAATGTCTGTGGACCAGGGATTTGAACTAGTAGATATCCTTCTTCTGCTGGTCTCCTGAACACTGAGAAAGAGTCTCACTATATAGCCTAAATGACCTGAAATTCTCTATGTAGCTCAAACTGACCTTGAACTTTTGGCAATGCCCCTGCCTCTGACTCTCAAATGCCATGAATGCATTTGCCACTACATCTGCTTTCTTAATCAAAATAGCTTTCAACTCTGATTCAACAACTCAATTTTTTTTGTTGTTTTTTGAGGCGGATCAGAGTTTTGTTCCCACAGAGTCAGGCGGGATTGGCTTCACCAGAACACAGGGTTCGAGGAAATAGCTACTCACTGTGTGAACCCCACAAACCGTGGGTAAAGGAAATTATGGATAGGAATACATTTTACAGAGTGCAGATTACTCTGCATGGTGTTCGGTCTTAATTCCTCCCCTGCCTGTGTGCTAGATTGGCTTCTGAGAATCTCTGTCTGCTAGGGACTGGTGCTAATTCATTCGTCTGAATGGAGCTGAACGATAAATGAGTATTCCATCAGTCACATTTAGTCCAGTAGTTATTAATGAGAGTTATTAATGAATGTCACCTATTTCTCTAGCATCTTGGTTTACTCACTTAAGTTTGTGTCATTGTGCCCCCTTTCCCATTCTTCGAAGGAGAAACCCTAGCACATAGGAGCTGGCATTAAAGTTTGGATTTCGTTCTATTTGGGGGAAGTCAAATACAGTTGCTAGTGAGTGTCCCATACGTAAGGGACACTTAGCATCTATTAAAGTGTTTCTTGGGTCAATGGATAAGAAGGTTTGCTATGCAAACACAAGGATCTGAGTTTAAACCTACAACATCTGAGTGAAAAGCTGGATGTGCCTTTGTATACCTGTAACACTAGTGGTGGTCCGGGTGTCACTAGAGGGAGGCTCTCTGGGGCTTGTTGGCTGCCAGCCTAGCTCCAGATTCAGTGAGAGACCCTGTGTCAAACAATAAGGCAAAAGATGACACAATAGCACACACACACACACACACACACACACACACACACACTTCCAAGACGATATACAATGCTTTAAAAAATTTTTCTAGATTTGTTTATTTGTATGTTTTTCATGTATGCAAAACTGTATGTAAACTGGTGTGTGTGTGTGTGTGTGTGTGTGTGTGTGTGTGTTATCCATAGAGATCAGAAGAGGATATCAGATCCTCTCGAAAAGAGTTACAGATGGCCGTGAGCTGCCATGTGGATGCTGGAAATGGAACCTAGGTTCTCTGTGAGAACAAATACTCTTAACTGCTGAGCCATCCCTCTAGACCGTCAACAGAATGTCTCAATGGGTCTCTTTGCTCCACAGTTAAATTCCTCATCAGAATGCACAGAACACTGAAACCAAACACGTTAACCCATGCTTACCAGCTGCCACTCCAAAGGTAACAAAGAGAGTTTGCACGTTGGCTGCATAGGCGCTCAACACCCAGCCGAGGGAGTTCACCAGTCCTCCAATGATCGCTGTCTGGCGGCACCCGCAGGTGTTAATGAACAAGCCGATGAAAGGTCCTGCCACAGAGCAGTGGAAACGGCACTGACTAGAGGCTCCTTGTTCTCTTAGTTCCCCCCCTCCCCCGTTCCCCCCCTCCCCCGCAGAAAGTTAAAGAATAAAGCATCACCAGGGCTGTTTGAAGAAGACCAAACCAGGGCTAGTGAGATGGCTCAGCAGGAAAGGGGCTTGTGGCCAAAGCTGGCAACTTGAGTCTGAGCCCTCGAACCTGCTTGGTAGAAAGAGACCTGTCTCCCACAGGTTGTTGACCTCCACACACGCACCCTCAATGAGCAAATAAGTATAGATTTTAACAACATAGGCAAAACCAAAATATGTTATGATGGGGTCTCTGCAGGTGCCAGGGCAGGCAGAGATCTGAAAAGAGGCAAGAATGAAAAGCCCGTTCAGATCGACTTGGTCAGCCTGGATCAAACTCTGGGGAGTCTGATGCCAGGCGGTCTTTATTGCAAGCATATTTAAACAAGTAGAGTCTGGAAAACGGCTTTCCAGGCTATAGTCATTCCAATTCCAGGTGCACAATAAAGCTTAAGGTGTGACTACATAGAAATTCCTTTACAAAGTACATGTGACCATGAAGGTGGGTTCTACAGTAAAAAGGCCTGGGATCTGGTGCAGTCTCTGATGAAGACAGCACAGAGGTCAGCAGGCTAAGGATGGGTTCTATTGACTGGGAGCTAAAGATAAAGGTCTAGGGCAAGAGAGCTTGGGACGATCATTCTGGGGGGTCTGGATGAGGTCTACCTCTACAGATAGCAAAAAGGTCATCAGGTCATTAAAACATCCATTCTATCTTTTTGGATAGAATACAGGGTTGTTTTTTTTTTTTTAATTTTATTTAAGTGCATTGGTGTGAAGATGTCAGATCCCCTGAAACTGGACTTTCAGTCAGTTGTAAGCTGTCATGTGGTTGCTGGGAATTGAACCAGGGTCCTCTGGAAGAGCAGCCAGTACTCTTAACCACTGAGCCATCTCTTCAGTCCAGAATGCAGGTATTTTATTGAGGAGAGGTAATACAGTATCTATTATCCAATGAGGAGACGCACCTAAGTGATTAATATTCCGGTTTCCCTATCGAACTGTGGGCACAAGGACCGTTGTGCCCAACAATCTTAAAGTATAAAAACCTTGCAGATGTACACAATCTCATCAGAGAACATAAGAGCTCTAGAGTGGACACAAGTGGTCAGCCTCATTCTGCCTACAACAGAAGTCCTCAGCTGATGTTCTTATAGGATCCTGCCTGGCATGCAGTTTCTGGACCTTACACAGAGTTTGAAAATGTGTGGAATAAGCAAACACTTGAAAATGAGAGAAACCACACACACACACACACACACACACACACACACACACACACACAAATCCATTAGCAACGCTGACTATTTCCTACCTCTCCCCAAATGACTAGGGGCCATGTGATGGCTGACCCTGTGGCTTGGCCACACCCTCTCGGGCTGGTAGCAGTTTCTACCCTTGCCTCGAGGTTAAATTCCACCTATGACATTTGCTTATACATGTCTATGTGAGTGAATGTGCCGTGGTGTTGGAGTGGAGGTCAGAGGACAACTTATGGGAGTCTATTCTCTCCTTCTACCATATGGGTTTGTGGGATGGAACTCAGGTTGTTAGGCTTGGTACCAAGGGTCCACTGAACTGACTCACTGATCCACACCAGAGGTCTTTACTCCAGTTTGTTTTTGGTTTTTTTGAGATGGGTTTTTTCTGTGTAGCCCTGGCTGCCCTGGAACTCGCTCTGTAGACCAGGCTGGCTTCGAACTCACAGAGGTCTGCCTGTCTCTGCCTCCCAAGTGCTGGGATTAAAGACTCAGCATAACTTCAGTTCTAAAGGAAACATCAGAAAGGGATTCCCACAAAGATGACCTACAGCCAATCACAGAGCACCCAATGAAAACAGAATTTAAAAGGACTTGCTGTCTTCAACTCACTTAGGCCCTGCTTTCTCTTCCAGTTCTCTGAGACCACGGGGCTGCAATGTTTTGGTTTCATGCAGCCCAAGCTGACCTTGAATTGCCTATATAACCAAGGACAACCTTGAACTTCTGATCCTCCTGCCTCCACCTCCCAAATGCTGGGACAACAGGCATCTGCCATCATACTTGGTTTATCAGGTGCTAGGGGATGAACCCCAGGGCTCTCCATGCATGCTAGGTAGGCGCACTACCACTAAACTGCACCCCCAGACCCCAGAATGTGCATTTTTGACACTTTGTTTATAACCTGAGTTCCGTTCCTAGAATTTAGAGTGGAAGGGAGAAAGCAGATTTCCGGAAGTTGCCCTCTGACCCTTCCACATAGGCTGGGGCACACTTGTGCCCACACTCATACAATGATAAATAAAACAATTGAGCTCTCAAGAGTTTCCCTGCTTAGCCCAAACTAAAACAAGATTTCCCTGTGAGGTCTCTTCTGTGCGGGAGAAGGAACTGGTGCCTCCCGCAGGCAGGGATGCATTTGTTACTTTCACCACACCAGTCCTGATAAAAGCAATTTAAGGGAAGGTTTGTTTGGGCCTGGGGTTAAAAAGGGTTCGTTTATCAAGGACACCACTGAGCCTGGCCACATTGTGTCTGTCATCAGGAAGCAGAGGAAGACTGATTCTGGCGCTCAGTCAGCTTCCTCCAGACCCACATTTAGGGTGGGTCTTACCTTTCCAGTCATATCAACTCAGAAACTCTACAGAAGTTTCTCTCCTGTGCCTCCAATTCTGTCAAGTTGACAATGAAGAGCGCATTGTTCTGGGCAAGTGTTCCACAATTCAGCTACAACCCAGCCTTGTATGCCATGTGTGTATGTGTTCAAAGATTTTTTTAAAAAAAACTTTTGTGTATTTATTTATTCAGTATGTAGTCCCAGCTGGCCTAGAGTTTGCTATGTAGACCAGGTTGGCCTGGAATTCAGAGATCTACCTGCCTCTGCCTCCCAAGTGCTAGGATTAAAGGTGTGCACTACGATACCTAGCAAGATTTATTTATTTTAAAAATGTATTTATTTATTTTATGTGTATGAGTGTTTTGCTTGCATGTATGTTTGTGCACTATGTGCATGCCTGTTGCCTTCAGAGTCCAGCAGAGGGTGTCAGATCCCCTGGAACTAGAGTTTTAGATTACGAGGTACTCGTGGGTGCTGGGAATTGAACCCAGGTCCTCTGCAAGAGCAGCCAGTACTCTTAACCACTGACATCACTGCAGCTACATTATTTTGTTTTTAATTATGTGTATGTCTGTGCATCATGGGTCAGTGCACATGAGTGCAGTGCCTGTGAAGGCCAGAGATGCCAGCTATTCCAGTTGTGAGCCACCTTAGATGGGTTCTGGGGACTGAACCCAGATCCTCTGCAAGAGCAGCAAATGTGCTAAACCATCAGCCATCTCTTCAGCTCCTTGTCTGGTGTCTTTGAAAAGTGCATAACTTGACATAAATGTAAAGACTTATTTAATAAATTCTGACATTAAAGGCAACAATTAACTCCTTATAATACTTATTACATACTAAATATATTTATATATTTCATATATTATATATACTATATAGCAATGATATATATTGAATATGTATACTATATAAATAACATAAAATCAGCCCATTGTTACAACCATCTGGATGAATTCTTGTGAGTAACTGAAATTAACTGAAATTGAGATACCGTAAGTTTGAAGATATTTCTTTATATACACTGAAAACCAAATTAAATTACAGGTCCTATAGAAGAGGAGCCAGTGCTCTTAACCACTGAGACACCTTGCCAACCCCACATTTTTTTTTTTTTTTTTTTTTTGGTTTTTTGAGACAGGGTTTCTCTGTGGCTTTGGAGCCTGTCCTGGAACTAGCTCTTGTAGGCCAGGCTGGACTCGAACTCACAGAGATCTGCCTGCCTCTGCCTCCCGAGTGCTGGGATTAAAGGCATTTGCCACCACTGCCCGACTAGCCAACCCCACATTTTAATTGTTATACATTCATACTCACTTGGCCATGCCATAGTTGGATGGCCAAGTGACCCCAAATGGAACACGTGTGACTCCTAGTTTTGCCACTGACAGCCCTTTAATACATGAAAGACCGGAAGGCCGCAGTACTGTTTATTTCTCACATAAGAGAAAGGATTCAGAGGCAATCTTTTCTGATATGCTTGCTTATGAAATATCCTAAGACATTTGAGAAAAATAAAAAGAATGGAAAGCCATATATATTATTTGTATGTTGATAAATAAATCTTGCTTGAGGACCAGAGTCAAAGCTAAAGTCACTAGAGGTCAGGCAATGATGACACACACTTTTAATCCCAGGATTTTGGAGACAGAATCAGATGGATCTCTGTGAGATCAAGGCCCCTCTAGGTTACACAAGATCAATGCAGAAACAAATCCAGGTGGTGGTGCCTCACCTTTAATCCCAGTACTAGGGAGTCATAATGCTTTTAATCCCAGCACTAGAGGGAATATAAAATGGGAGGAGAGAGAGGCTTAGTTTACTTAGTTGTCTTAGTTTATGGTCCTCCAGCCTTGGTAGAGATAAGACTTCTCTACTGGCTTGGCTGCCTTGCTTTTCTGGTTTTGGGTTGAACCCAATTTCTGTCTCTGGGTTTTTATTATTCGTGCTACAAGTCAGTGTGACTATTACTAGCTGAAGGATTTTATAAGCCAGATGGACGGCATTAGCTGCTGTACTGACAAGAGCTAAGTGAGCAACAGTTGATGGCCTTAAGTGCGTAACTGTCTGGCTTCCTAGTTAAGTGACGGCTGCTCACAGAGGATTCTCTCAGTCATTTATGGTTTGTAAATGAGCAAAGTCAGATGGGAGGTGCTGCAAACCCTCTTCAGTTAGGAGGTCTGGGGCGGGAACTCCACTCTAAACTCTCTGGCTTAGTTTTGTTTCTTAAGCATTGTTTGTGAATGGCCGGTAGGCATTACTAAGAGCTAACCGCCATTCCAGCAAAATGAAAAGAGCTGACTCCACAAGTCTTTCTCTCTTCTTTCTCTCTTTCTCTTTCTCTCTCTCTCTCACTCATACGCACACACATACACACACAATAATAAAGAACACTTGCTCCATACTCGTGGGACAAAAGGAACAATAAAACCCAGATCCAGTGATTTCATTATGTCTGTACTTGGGAGCAGATGGTTGTGAGCCACCACACAGGTGCTGGGAGTGGAACCTGGGTCCTCTGGAAGAGCCACTGTCCTTAACCACTGAGCCCTCTCTCAGCCCTGTCCTAGTTGTAAGATCAATGACGAACTGAAGAAGACAACAACGTCATAGATATTTGTCAATTTTTTTTTGGTTTTTGTTTTTCAAGACAGAGTTTCTCTGTGTAACAGCCCTGCCTATCCTGTAACTTGCTTTGCAGACCAGGCTGGCCTTGAGCATCTGCCTGCCTCTGCCTCCCTGGTGCTGGGATTAAAAGCAAGCTCCACCACCGCCTGGCTACCAACAATCTTTTCACACACATATGTGTGCCCTTGGGTCTCCTGAATACAGGGCAGGCCATTCTGGAACTCGCTACACGTCTGAGGCTGGGTTTGAACTCCTAATCCTCCTCTGTGGTGGTCTGAACGGGGCATCCCCCCCTTAGGCACATGTATTTGTGTGCTTCACCCCTGGTTGGTGGTGCTACTCGGGAGGTTATGGAACCTTTAGGAGGTGGAGCCTTGACAGAAGAAGTATGTCACTGGGGGTGGCCTTTGAGGGTCTGTAGACCTCACCCCACTTCCAGTTTGCTTTCCCTGCTTCTGGCAGGCACACAGAAACGTGATGTCTCAGCTTCCTGTTCCCTGCGCCCATACCCACTGTGTCCTGCCACCCCTCCCCGCCATGATGGACTCTTATCCCTCTGGAACGTTAAGCCAAAATAAACACTTTCTTCCATGAGTTTCATTACAATAATAGAAAAGTGGTCAAGCCTGGTTAATCTTCTATCTTTTAAAAACTATTCATCATCAATGGGTAGCAGATACAGTGCAGTGGTAGACTGCTTGCTTAGCATGTGTGAGGCCCCGGACCTGATGCCCACTGGTACCCCCAGGACATTCACAGATGTTAAACTGGGTGAGGTGGCCCGTGCCTGTCTATAATCCCAGCATCTGGAAAGTGGACAAGGGAATCCGAAGTTCAGGTCATCCTTGGCTATGTACTGAATTAAAGGTAATTTAAGCCTGGGCTACATAAAACCCTGCCTCAAAACAACAGAAATGTTGCAAACTAAGGAACCACTGAGCTAAGGTCAATTCCAACGAAAGCGTTAACCAAGCAGAAATGATGGAGATGAATCATCAGCCACAGAATCAGTGTGGAGTTCAGGGAGAGGGCTCAGCAGGTGACGGTACTGGCTGACCAGTCTGGCAACCTGAGCTTCACTCCCAGGACTGAGAGATGGTGGAAGGAGAGAATCAGCTTCTGCAGGTGGTCCTCTGATCTACACAAGTGCCGTGGAACAAGTACACGCGCGCGCGCACGCAGCACACACACACACACACACACACACACACACACACAGAGCTAAATGGTAAATTTTGTGTTCTGACTATTTCACTTTGATTTTAAAAGTGGGTGATGATGATAATCTGACCCCCACTGTTTCAGGAATGTGATGAATGACTCTCAACAGGGACTTGTCATTTTATAGCCCCTCCCACCACCAACAGGTGGCAGAGAACATACCCACGATCAAGGTGATGCCCATGCTCAGGGAGCTGACCCAGGCGGTCAGGCCACGGCTCTGGTGGAACTCTTCAAGCCACTCCACATTGAGGACTCCCAAGGCCATCTGCGAGCCCATGATGAGGATGTGCACAAAAAAGGAAGAAAGGACCATCATCCAGGCCCACCCGCCATCGATGTCTGGGTGGGGCTTCAGGGTCTTCTTAACTTTGGGATCATCTTCAAGGTCATACCCAATATCTTCATGGCTTGTATACATTTTCTAGGATTTCTGAAACACACACAATAAATAATTTTAGCACACACTGAAACAGAAAAATACCTTCCTCGTCCTTGGACAGCTCTGCCTCCCACTGACATCAAAGTGGCTTCAGGGTCAAATGATCCTCAGATTAGTCTTTGTCACTGTGGGTTTGGGGACACACTTTACTTCTTCACAGATCACCTTAAAATCTGTCTGTAGCCGGTTGTGGTGACACACAACCTAGTGGGATTTGCTGAAGGAGGCGGAGGCAGGAGGATCACGGGTTTGAGGCCAGCCTGGGCTAAAATTTGTCTTTATAATCACCTCACAATATTATAAAGTTAAAGAAGGGAGAAGAGAGGGGAGGGAGAGAGATGGAGGAAAGACGGGAGAGAGATAGAGATAGATAGATAGATAGATAGATAGATAGATAGATAGATAGATAGAGAGAGAGAGAGCAAGCCCCCTGGATGTGATGGGTAAGACAGACTAGTCTTGATAACATCTGTTCTCTGAGTAAATAGTGGGGATGGCAAGTTGAGCCCTGTAGATAGTTTGCTTGTTTGTTTCTTCGAGGCAGGGTTTCTCTGTAGCTTTGGAGCCTGTCCTGGAACTAGCTCTTGTAGACCAGGCTGGCCTTGAACTCACAGAGATCCACCTGCCTCTGCCTCCCGAGTGCTGGGATTAAATAGGCACTGCCCAACTGAGCCCTATAGTTTAATGTCTTTGGTGAACTAGGGAGTTAGCTCACTGTCTGAGAATGGTGAGTGTGGAGATTGTAAAGGGGCCTAAGTGTTCAGGATAACAGAAGCAACTGTTGCCTACAAGTTGAAATGACTGTTAGGTAATTAAAGTCAAGAGGCACCACTGCAGGCTTGGAGCCGGGAAGCATCCGGGAGCCAGCAGGATGCCTGCTACCCCAGCGCCTGTACAGGTGGAGCATGGTATATAGCATGGTATATAGATTGAATATGGACACGGAGAACCTAAAATAACATCAAATGAATACAGTTCTTGGAAGGCAGAGACAGAGGCAGAGACTCTGTGAGTTCAAGACCACTGGTTTACAAAGTGAGTTCCTGGACAGTTAGGGCTACACAGAGAAATCCTGTCTCTAAAAACAAAACAAGAAATAATGAAAAGGAGAGCAAAGCTGCGTGGTGAAAGGCTCATCTGGAGAGCGGCATTTTCATTTGATACATACAAAAACGTTTCACTCACTTTGATTATTTCCTTTGAAATTGAAATCAACTTTGATTTATGCTAGAACAGAAGGGATGTGGCTTAGCGGTAGTGCACTGACCCAGCATGAGTGAAGCCCTGGGTTTGCCCTCCAGTACCACAAAAACCAAGTACAAGGAAAACCAGGGGCTGGACAGATGGTCAGTGGTTAGGAAGACTGGCTGCTTGGTTCAGTTGCCAGGACCCACATCATGAGGTTTACAACTGCCTGTAACTCCAGTTCCAGGGCATCCAGTGCCGCCTTCTGGCCTCTGTAGGTACTGCAGACACGGTACACAGACATTCAGACCCACACGCGTACATACACAATGAATTTCTTTTAAATAAAAGCATCTAAAAACATAACAAGTACTTAAAAAGGTAGAGATCAATCAAGACACTTGACACTGATTTTTTTTTTCGAGACAGGGTTTTTCTGTGTAGCTCTGGATGTCCTGGAACTCACTTTGTAGACTCCAACTCACAGAGCTCTGCCTGGCTCTGCCTCCCTAGTGCTGGGATTAAAGGTGTGTACCACCACCACCCTGTGACATTGATTTTTGATCTCCATGACAAAATGTGCACACACCTACACACACATGCATGCACATACATACTGCCATGTACATACACAAAATAAAATGATAGTTTTCCAACCCACAGAAAAGTGCCTGAAATATTAAGTATTTTTCTGTGGCAGTGTTAAGAACTTTACATTCTTACTGAATTATTTATTTTATGGGTTAACAATGTGGTTGCCATGGAACTGCTCTGGGCATTTCCAGTTTATTTGATCATACATGAATGTTGGTGAGTAGCATGTAACGGACAGTTTTATGCAAGAGGCCCACGTGCGAAGGCAGAAGATGGCATTGTATGCAGACAACTCTGGTTGAACTCAGACCTCAGGGGCCCTGTCTGATCTCTCTGAAAGAACACATGAAGAGGTATGGTGGAACGTGCCTGGAATTACAGAAAACAGTAGGCTGAGACAGGCTGATCGCTGGGCATTTGAGACCAGCCTGGGGTACACCGTATTTGTCTTAAAAAAAAAAAACCTGGGGAACAGAACAGTATTATGGTGCATGCCTGCAATCTTAGCATGTGGGCCGGGGCAACAGAAGGATCAGGAGTTCAAGGCCAGCCTCATCTATACAGCAAGTTTGAGGATAACCAAGAGATTCCCCCTTTCAAGAAAAGCAAACACAGAAACAACAACAACAAAGTCCAAACCAAACAAAAAGAAAACCAAGTATTTGCATTTTGAACTTACACCTTTCAAAGAGCAATCATTCCTTGGCTTCACAGTTCCTTATCCGACTAGGTCACTAAACTGGAAGTCTACAGGAAAACAAGTGTTTACTTTGATACGATTTGACTATTTCCTCCCAAGCTCATGTTGAAACCTAACTGCTGCTGCAGCCATAGTAACAGGTGGGTCCTTTAATAGGTATATGCCACAAGGGCCCCAAATTAAGGAGTGGATTAAGGCCACTGTCCTTAGCATGGGTTAGCTGTCTTGGAAATGGGTTCCTCATACTAAGGGGATGGGTGTGTCTTGATATTTAGCATGATGCCCTTTTCTGGTCTGTGCCCCCACCCGGCACTGCATGCACACAGTACACACACATACATGTGGACAAAATACTCACACACATAAAATACATTTTTTAAAGGAAGCTGGAGAGATGGCTCAGCAGTTACAAGCACTTGTTCCTTTGGCAGAGGGTTTACTTCCCAACACCCACATAGGGTGACTCACAACTGACTAGAGTTCCCTGGGACCTGATGACATCTTCTGGCCTCAGAGGAACGTGGCACACACACAGACAAGCAGGCACATACAATACACATTTAAAAAATGCAAAAGATCTTTAAAAAAATTTAAGAGTAAATAAATAAAAGTCATAAATGAGAATGGGTGGCACTGAAGTGACAAATATAGGCTACACAGTAGAGCAATGGGGAAAGTGAGAATGTCAGCTTTTTTTTCTGGAGTGTACCATATATTAAAATATGGTTAACTTTTTACAGTTCCGTCATGGGAGGAATTTTTACAAGCAGGTTGTTCATTTTTTAATTGGGCTGTCACTATGTCGAATTAGATGAACTAATTATAACGAGAAGCTAAAGGGGGTGTGTGACAAGTGAAAACTAAAATTGCAATCTCTTCCCAAAGGGGTAGGTTGAGTTCTTCAGCCCTAGTCTAAAACAGTTGAATACAGGGAATTTCAGGTCGGTAGAGGGCGCGCTCTAGATAGACCAAGAGGCCGCAGCGCTGAAAAGGAGGCAGCTAGTGTAGGTGGACAGCAGGACAGGGAACCTCAGCTGGCTTCATATTGGGTTGTAAAGGAACCCAATGTGTGTGTGTGTGTGTGTGTAAGAATATGGGCCAGGGCTGTGCTCTGTGGTTTTTGCCATGATGGTCTTGGCCCGTTGGTATCGAGGTCCCAAAAAACGACCCCATTTTACAGATAAGACAACTGAAACGTCTGTCTGATCTCAGGTAGTTCAGGCTGGCCTCAGGTTGAAGGATGACCTTGAACTTCTCATACCCCCCGCCCCCCCTGCAAGATTGGTGTTGTATTACAGTGCTGGGTTTAGGCAGTGATGGGGGAATTGAACTCAGGGGCCTCATGCATGCTAGGTAGACACCCTATCAACAGAACTACATCCCCAGTCCTGAAAGTAAGACAGTTGTTTAATGGGTGCCCTGTGAAGTTCAAATATGAACAAACCTATAATCAGTCTCAACCTCTTCTCCACCCCCCTCCCCTTTCTCCCTTCTCTTCGTTCCCTTTTTCCTTTGACCAGGAGAAAAAGAATCTTTCTAATTCCTAATAAGCGCCTCCAGGTATCCTTGCTAATGAGCCTGAACCAACTTTTCCGCAGGAAGAAAGGGCTTAATTGGTAAGCAGAGATGAGCTCAAAAAACCTCGTCAGGCCGTGGCAGCCTCTGCCCTTTAATGGCTGTGCTGGGTCTTCACTATCCCCTTTCCTTTCTGAAGATGCCGGATCCGAGCAGCTCCCGGGGGTTCAGTATCCGCCGCCCAGGTCCACCCGCGCGTGATGCTACACCCTCCGAGCCTCCATCCCCACTAGGGGACCCAGACACAGAGACACCCGCACCCTCGGAGGTCAATAGCTGTAGCCCCATCACCGTCTACTTCAAGTAGTAAACTGGGGGCCTCGAGAGCCCCTGAGCGCGAGGCCGGGCGCGGAGGCGACGCGCGCTCTGGTACCCAGGTGGCGCGCGACGCCCTGGACGGTGCGCGTCCCCGCCTGCAGTTCGGAGAACGAGGGAGTACCACCGCCCTGCCCAGGTCCCTCTCTTTCCCCACCCTGTCCCGGGCTCCCGCCCCGTTGAGGGTCCCTGGAGGAGCCGCGTACACCAACCAGTATTGACCGGTATCCGCCAGTATCCGCCAGTTCGGAGATGCTCCAGCCCTGCGGCAATCTCTGGCCTCAGCACAGCCCCAGGGTACTCACCGCACGCAGCCTGCAGGGCTACGGTCTCACTCGGCTCCTGGACCCCACCCGTGAACTTGCAGGACTGTTCCGAGAACCCGGGGCCGCTGGGTGTGGGGATTGGTGGCAATATCGACCAGCATCCTGCCGATGCGGCGCCTGGGGCTCGGCTCTCCGCCCGGCTCCGTGCGCTCGGTGCAGGTCTCCCGGACTCGCCCTCTGCTCGCTGTCTGGCCAGGTGAACAACCTTCTGGAGCCTAAGGCTCGATGCTTCCGCCCCGTAGCCTTTAAAAAGGGTGCATTTTGAAGGGTCCGAGCCTACCCCGAGCTTTCTTCCAATCCGTGCAATTTCAGAGCTCCACGCTGGTTCATTCCTATACCGGCTAATTCTGGTTTGGCAGAAAAAAAAAATCTGCGGGCTCCTCACAGGCACACTCTTGTGGCCGCTTGAAGTTTATCGCCTTGACTAAGATTTGTCAATGTTGTGCACATTTGCAACCTTAGGAAATGGCCAGAAATCTCAGGGGTGTGAGGGATATCAGAAGTATCTTTCCTCCCCTGCTTCCCGGATTAGGAGGGAAGTAATGAACCAGACCTTCATATGATTCACGGCCGAAAAAGAGACATTTTAGAGTGAAGAGAAATTTCAATACTCAAGGCCACAGTGGACTGAAAATCCCACATCTTTGTCCCAGCCTGGGTACCTCCTCTTTCCATCTTTCTGAAGTACCTGTTATCTTCACTCATGGATGGGCAACATAAATGCTTTTTTCTCGGAGAGTTTTTAGTATTTTGTTAAATAAATGAAGCAAGTGCTCTTTGACCTAACCTGACCCATTCTGTACTTTCCTACTATAAATGACCACAAACATAGTGGCTGAAAGCAACACAAATTCATTATTTTACGTTTCTGGCAGTCAGAACCTGAAGCGGGCTTTACCGGGCTAAAATTCTGCGTGTTGGCACTCTGAAGGCTGTGTTCTTCCTGGCAGCTCTAGCTGAGCCGCCAGCTACTGCAGGCTGCCCACATGCCTTGGCTGGCAGCCACTTCCTCATCTTCAGAACCATCTACATTACATCATTCTGTCTGTCTTGGGTACTAGGTCACCCTCTCTCTATTGTTTGCCCCCTCTCTTCCTTTTCCATTTACATTCTCTCAAACGTGTAAAATTTATTTATTGTGTGTGTGTGTGTGTGCGTGCAAGGCACAGTAGTGTGTGGAGGCCAAAGGGTAGCCCCTGGGAGGCAGTTTTCCTTCTACCCTGTGGGTTCCGGGGATTAGGCAGGCTTGGTGCAAAGACCCTTTTTCTGCTGAATATTCTCTCCAGCCTCTTTTCTTCCACTTGGGGTTATCTTGATTCTGCCTGGATAATTCACACATCTATTTTAATACCAGCTGACTAGCAATGTACTTCCATCTGCTACCTTGATTTTCCTTCTGCCATTTAAGGTCACATAGTCACAGGTTCCTGGGATTCAGATATAGATTTCTTTAGGGGAACCAACTATACTGCCCATCATGGATTTTCTTTTCTCCCTCCTTTCTTTTCCAGAAGACATTCATGTGTATTTTATAGAGTTGTTGACTTTATTGTTTATTTTAATTTTCAAGAGATAGCGGTTCACGTGCCCCAGGCTGGCCTGGAAGTAGCTACGTGGCCGAGGATGGCTTTGAACTCCAGATCTCCCTGCCTCCACTTCCCAGGTCCTGGGATTATAGGCATACACCACCACGGCCACTTTCCGCAGTGCTAGAGATGAAACCCAGGACTTGGTGGCCTGCTAGGCAAGCGCTCTCCAGGTTGAGCTTCTGTTCCCAACCTTCTTGTGTTCATCTTAAGCACTGAGATGATTGTGAGGAATGGCTAAATGAGGACATTTGCAGGAACACGTCTCTGATGATGACAGCGGAGCAAATGGATGGTGAGTACTCCCTCGGGCTGATCTTCTCAGATGTCATGCATTCTGAATGGGCTTTTGACAGCAAGTCAAGAGCGGAATAGTGGCTCACACTTTCACTCCTAGCACTTGGGCGGTTGGGAAGTTCAAGGTTAATCTGGGCTACAAAAGAGCATTTTTTTTTAAAAGGTGGAGAGTTCCAAGCAAGTATCTCAAGTACAGATGATCCGTCTGTTTTTAAAAAGAGGTGTTATGGATTGAATTAAGAGTGAGACATCCCCCACAGGCTCATGGTTCTGAGCACTTGGTCCTCAGCCATCAGTGTTGGTTGGGGAGGTTATGAAAAGCTTGGGACACATGGTGTGCCTAGCAGGAGTGAGTGGCTGTGGGCAGACTAACTGCTTCTGATGCTGGCCTGACTTCTCTACTTTCTGATCCATGAGAAGAGATACTCTCAGATGCTCCTGTTGCCATAGGGGGAGCCTCTCCACGGCCACGCCTTCTTTGCCACTGAAGACGTAAGCTGTGAAACCTTGAACCAAAGTACCCACCCTCCCTTAAATAGTTTCTGCCAGCATTTTGTCATAGTAAAAAGGAAACTAATACTAGAGGTCCTGTAAGATCAAGGTCCCCTCCTGACCTCCCGGGCCTGGAATCTTGTATGTATAGGAGTGTGGTTTATTGTAAATCTGGGGGAACCATCACCTCAGTCAAATAACTCCCAAACCCTACCTGTGTCTCATTCTCTCAGATGTCCCCAGGCAGCCTCTCACCCACTCAATAAATCTATTTTTTAATGTAAAAAATTGCAATGCAAGCCTGGCATGTTGTCCCACTCCTATAATCCTAGCAGTCAGGAGGCAGAGGCAAGCAGATCTTTATGAGTTGGAGGCCACCCTTCCATACATAGTGAGTTCCAGGATAACAAGAGCTGCACGGTGAGATCCTGTCTGAAAGAAAGTAAGAAAAAATTATAAAATGCAATGAAGGCACCCAGATTGCGAAGGGAAATGTAAAATTAATTTCAGTTGATATGATTATATATAGAAAATAATGGAAGTCCATGAAAACATTAGGACTAGTCAATGGGCTCAATGAGGTTCAGTGCAGTTTCATTGGTGAAAGCTTCAAAAAGAACTTTCAAGGCTGGGAACCAAGTTCAGTGAAGTACTGTGCTCTGAAAAGTTACAGGAGGTTACTGAAAGAAACAGAAGAAAAATTGAATGAATGCAGGGCTGGAGAGATGGCTCAGCGGTTAAGAGCATGGGCTACTCTCCCAGAGGACCCGGGTTCGATTCCTAGCACCTCTATGGCAGCTCACAACTGTCTGTAATTCCAGTTCCAGGAGGATATGGCACTCCCGCATACATGTAGGCAAAATACCAAATACACATAAAATTAAATACATCTTTAAAAAATTGAATGAATGCATACATCTCTCTGGGTACTAGCGACCTCCAGTCCCAGAGTTTTTCTGTAAGTCTGACTTGTCTGGTTGGGTCCTCTGCAAGAGAAGGTCACACATATATATTCTGCAGGATGAGTGTCAGTATTAGGAACCTCTTAACACTGCATGATTGGCCATGTAACCAAGGCACTGTCCTGTCCCTGTTGAGGCAGTTGAGCATGCCCGGCAAAAACCGGGAGTGCATGGTGCTTAGGTGTCTAAGTCAACTGGACCTGAGCAGAAAATAAACTCTTCCATTGTACATCTATGTGACTTGGCCATCAGCTCTAAAGTGGAGATAGTCACAGCACTAACATCATAGAGTTATTGCAAAGGTTAAATGATACTGTGTGTCAAGCACCGTGTCCCCATATTGTTAAGAAACGTGTTTCTGTTTCTTTGAATTTTTTTAAACTGGGAAGTGATGGCACATGCCTTTAATCCCAGCACACAAGAAGCAGAGGCAGGTAGAACTCTGAGTTCGAAACCAGCTTTGTCTACAGAGTGAGTTTCAGGATGGCCAGAGCTGTTACACAGAGAAACCCTGTCTTTAAACAAAAAAAAATTATTTTAAGTTTGTGTGTGTGTGTGTGTGTGTGTGTGTGTGTGTGTGTGTGTGTGCATGTGCACTTGTGGGAGCAAGAGGCCACAGAAGAGAGAGGTGCCAGATCCCTTGGAGCTGGAGTTACAAGCAGTTATAAGCTGCCCGTGGTGGATATGAGGAACCCAACTCGGTTCTCTGTAGTCGGTGCTCTTAACCACTGAGTCATCTTTCCAGCCTCCAGGTTGGTTTCTTTCCCCCTAAAGTAAAAATGGCCTACAGACTTCATGGATGAAATTGTCCAACACTGGTGCCTTTTCCCTTTTGAATCAGGGTCTGGTTAGGTAGTGCAAGCTAGCCTGAAACTCACAACCATCCTGCTTCAGCCTTCTAAGTCCTAGAGTTCCAGGCACTCACCATCATGCTCCATCACGTTCCTTTGGTACCACAGTCCTTTTGAGAGGCAGCAGAAATCATCAGGGTGGTCATAAAATGTGAGACTCAGCTGGCACATGCATTAAATCCCAGCACTCTGTGAGTTCGAGGCCAGTCTGGTTTGCATAGCAAGTTCCAGGACAACTGGGGGATACACAGCAAAAAGAAAAGAAAAAAAAAAAAGATCCAACCAAACAAAAATCCCTGGAGACTCTTTGGACTCAGTGAAATTTCAGTTCTCATCATTTATTTCACATCTTTCCTTTGGGCAGGGCGTGGGAGTGGGGTCGTGTTTCATGCGACATTAGTGATGAGAGTAAACCCCAGGAGCTGCAGGATCAACCGTAGACGCCACTGAGACGCCCGACTAGGCTAAAGCCAGAGCGCTTTGTAGGAAGCGAAGCAAGACGCTCACCAAGGCCAACAGGTGACTTTGCCTACTGGGATTTACACACCAGTGGGAAGCTGACCAACCCATTTAAAAAATGTTGGCACCTTAGGCAGGCAGAACGGGTGAGAAGCCACCAATACATGCCTACATCTCCACAATGTACGGGTTTACAAAAGCAAGCCTAAAAACAAGACCCTTGGGCCCTGCTGAAACTTGGCTTTGGGAGAAAGAAGAATTTCTGTTTAAGCTCTCTTTCTCCTACTGCAGTTTCATGTGAGAGAAAAGCAATTATTTTTTCTTCGTATTAGTTTTCAATGTTGATTTGTCAGACTTCACTTCTGACAAGTCTGGGTTATCACTCATCTTGATGAAAAGAAATGCTGCAGGCCTGACGGCTCAAGCGAGGCTGCGTCGGCTGAGACTCTGCACACCTTCTAATGATTCCTTTTAGGCAAGGTGAGGTGTAGTGGCTCACACCTTTAATCCCAGCACTTGGGAGGCAGAGGCAGGGGGATCTCTGTGAGTTTGAGGCCAACTTGGTCTATACATAGTGATCCCAAAACAGCCAGGGCTACATAGACAGATCCTGTCTCAAAAAAAAAACCCAACATCTATGTGTCTTTTTGTTTGTTTTTATGAGACAGGGTTATCTGTGTGGCCCAGGTTGTCCTGGAACTCACTCTGTAGACCAGGCTGGCCTTGGACTCACAGCGAGCTGCCTGCCTCTGCCTCGTGAGTGATGGGATTAAAGACATGTGCCACCACTACCTGGCTTCTGTCTTTTTAAATTTTAGGTTTATTTATGTTTATGTGTAGGCATGTGTTGCCTGTATGCAGTATGCGTGTGTGCCATGTGTACACATGCCTGGACCTCCTGAGATCAGAAGGAGTTGGATCCACTGGAACTGCACTTGCAGGTGGTTGGTTGGTAGCCATCATGTAGGTGCTGGGAACTGAACCCAGGTCCTCTGCAAGAGCAGTCAGAGCTCTTAACCACTGAGCCAGTTCTCTAGTGCCGTCTGTAGGATCCTTAACAAAGATTATATGAGATTTACTTATTTTATTTTATGTGTATGAGTGTTTGCCTGCATGTATGTCTGTGTACTATGCTCTTGGTGCCTGGTGTCTTTAGAAGCCAGAAGACGGTGTTGGATGCCCTGGAACTGGAGTACAGATAGTGTAAGCCACCATGTGTGTGCTGAGAAGCAAACCCAGGTCCTTTGCAAGAGCAGCCAGTGCTTTCAACTTCAGAGTCGTCTCTGCAGCCCCCTAGTTCATGCATTTTTAAAAACAGACATTACTTTCCTGCAAGTTAAACTTCACAGAAAATTATAGAACTAAAGACTAAGGAAGACTAAGGGGGTGTGTGGCTTGCAGAGGTCACCAGATGACCCATGGTGTAGTGACACAAGCTTGTAAACTCAGTGCTTGGGGATTCTAACACGGGAAGATCCAGAGTTCAAGGACGGCCATGGTTACAAAGCCAGTTTGAGGTCAGCCCCAGCTACAGAGAAAACCCCAGCTGGTAAAAGGAAAAGAAGCAGAGGCCATTAGATGTCCTGCCAGGTTCTGGTAAATCTAAAAGATTTAGCAGTGATTGTTTTTAACCCGTTTAGGTGGGGTTTCCCTTTAAAACTTAGAATGCAGTTCCAAACGGAAGGGGAGCAAGGAAGAGCAGGGAAGTGAAGGGAGCTAAAAGCACACACTGGGGACAAAGTCCCAAGGGAGTTGCCCCACTGAATTGCTGAGCTTGTCTCCTGCTTTTTTCTCTGGGAACCAAATTTTTCCCAATTGCCAGTGGCAAACAGCTGCTCGGGCAAACATCTTTTCAAACGTTAGCGCCTCTGTGCCCTGTTTCTCGGGAGACTCCATCCTGGGACTAGAAAGGCGTGTGTTTTCTTTAAGTTCACCTCGGACTGTTTAAAACACCATCACAGAAGTTGTGAGTGACTAAGTCAGAAACAGATAAACAGCTTGTGTCTTTCCAACAAGTCAGAACTTATTGAGTAACAATAAATTCAGAAGATATGTTGGTTTTGTCGGGAACAGTTTGCCAATGATTTCCCTGATAGTCAGTCAAGGCAAACATGGGTTCTTTTGTTCCAACCTTAGCTACTAATATTGTCTCAGTTCACATGTCACATTGTAATTTCTCTGTCCGTATGTGTGGAAGTTATGGAAGTCATGTTAGAGTTCAAGGAGTTCTAGAAGGTACTGGACACAGGTGGGAACTGGAAACTGGTGGACGTGCAGAAAGAGCCTGGGGTGGGACGTGGTCGAATGAAAGCCTGGGGAGCTCTGGCTAGACATACCGCTGTGGGGAGCCCTGGCTAGACATACTGCTGTGGGGTGCCCTGGCTAGACATACCGCTGTGGGGAGCTCTGGCTAGACATACCGCTGTGGGGAGCCCTGGCTAGACATACCGCTGTGGGGTGCCCTGGCTAGACATACCGCTGTGGGGTGCCCTGGCTAGACATACCACTGTGGGGAGCCCTGGCTAGACATACTGCTGTGGGGAGCTATGGCTAGACACACCGCTGTGGACTCAGGCCGTGGGGTCAGAGCTGGTCTGAGCTTCAGGATCAAGTCGGGTTACAGAAGTGAGGTGAGCGGCTGTGGGAGCCACAGAGGTAAAGTCCAGGTAGGCTGACAGGCCGATGGGTGGGCAGCAGTTTGATAGACCCTGTCAGTCATGGGAGCAGCTGAGCTGAACTGAGGCCCTTGGGACAGTTGAGAGTTCTTTTTTCTGTCTGTCCTTGATCCTGTGGTCAGAGACAGGCTGGTGGGGCCCCTGCCATTGCAGTGTGAAATGTCCTCCTCTTTGTTGGGTCTAGGTGAGGGAGTTACACCCTTTCTTTAGTCTGGTGTACCTGGTAAGCTTAGCCCTGGTTTGCCTGATATGCTATTACTATGCCCATGTGTTCCTAGAAACTCAGTTTACTTTGATAAATTTATAAAGTGGCTACCTTTCAATTTAGAAATAGGTTCTTTTTTTTCCTTCTATTTTTTGAGACAGGGTTTCTTTGAGAAATAGGTTCTCCATCATTCTGGGTCTGCTGGGTGGTAACAGACAAATGATGCGCTCATATGTCCACCAAGGTCAGAGTCATCCTGTCTCTTTATTTATACTCAAAATGGAGTCAAAAGGCCCATGTGAAATGGAGCCACTCAGAGCAAGGCACAGCCTAGAAAGCCACTGTTTTATACATTATGGAGTGGCTTAGGACAGGTGTTCTGGTTAGTTTATTTTTATTTATTTATTTATTTATTTATTTATTTATTTATCAGCTTGACACAAGCTAGAGTCATCTGGGAAGACAGAACCTTAATTGAGAAAATACCTCCATCAGATTGTCTGTGCCACTAACTGTGGGCAAGTTAGTGAGACATTTTCTTCATTAATGATTGACGCAGAAGGGCTCAGTCCACTGTGGGTGTCAAGGACATTCTGACCACAGTCTGCCTCTTGGGGGGAGAATTCTCATTATGCCCTGAACTGACCTGTCCCTTTGTTCCTTCTCGTGCATCCGACACTGTCTAGCTTGTGGTCCAGCTGTTCTTCCTCAAGGATATCTCTGTAAGGGGCCAGGGTTTATCCATCATTGTAGAGCAGTGTCATAGCATGTGGCTATCACCCTGGTCTCCAGCTTGCCTGGACTCCCAAATGTGGAGTCATTCGTCAGCCGGGTGATCTTAGGCATTTTACCTAACATTTCTGGCTTCCGTTTTTATTTTTCTTTTTTTGAGTAAATTAGAACGAAGATAACATTTGTCTCATTGCATTGTTGAGAGGAGTAAGAGAAACATATAAAGAGAGTGGACAGTACCTGACTTAGAGTAGCTACACAGAGCATCAGCTCTCAGTATCTCCATTGGCTTTCTCATCAGCATCAACAGCATTGTCATCGCCATCCTTTACTCTTGTTCATTCATCAATACTCCCAGAATGTGACTGTGAGCCAGACACTGCTCTAAATGCTGGGATTACAGCAATGACACAGGTCAGGTCCCTGTCCTTGTAATGTCCATGCTGAGGGAAAGGGAAATGGAGACAGCAAACAGAAAAGACAAAGAGTGACAGACAGATCCTGTGATAGAAAGGGACTCAGAGCCTCTCAGAAGTATTTTTAAGTTCTTCTTCTTCTTCTTCTTCTTCTTCTTCTTCTTCTTCTTCTTCTTCTTCTTCTTCTTCTTCTTCTTCTTCTTCTTTTTCTCCTTCTTCTGTGTGTATATGGCGGGATTGAAGGTACTTGACATAACTGTCCAGCAGTATGCAGCCCAAACTCAGGATCCTCTTGCCTCCATCTCCTTCAGCAAAGGAGAGCACCTACCAGTGTGTGTCACCTCAACTGTCTGGTTTTGTTCTTAAAGACATTAATTTTTTTCTTTTGAGACAGGGTTTCTCTCTGGAGCCCTGGCTGTCCTTGAACTCTCTCTGTAGACCAGGCTGGCTTTGAACTCACAGAGATCCACCTGCTACTGCCTTCCAAGTGCTGGGATTAAAGGTGTGTGCCACCACCACCAGGCAAAACATTTTTTAAATTTAAAATTACATTTGATCCAGGTGTGAAAATTAGGTCCTGAGCAACTTCTTCCACAGTATTTATCAGTCTATCCACTATCTTTCATGTTATGATAATCTGCTCATAATTTATCAATAATCTTTTTTTAAATATTTCTTATGGTTTATTTAACTTTATTTTATATGCATTGGTGTAAAGGTGTCAGATCCCCTGGAACTGGATTTTCAGACAGTTATGAGCTGCCATGTGGGTGCTGGGAATTGAACCCGGGTCCTCTGGAAGAGCAGTCAGTGCTCTTAACCGCTGAGCCATCTCTCCAGCCCCATTTATCAATAATCTTAAGAATATCCCACTCTTGAATCTAAAACTCCTGAGCCGGGCGGTGGTGGCGCACGCCTTTAATCTCAGCACTCGGGAGGCAGAGACAGGCAGATCTCTGTGAGTTAGAGGCCAGCCTGGTCTACAGAGTGAGTTCTAGGATATCCAGGGCTACCCAGAGAAACACTGTCTTGAAAAACAATCAAATAAACAAAGTTACATTTGTGTGTGTGGGTGGGTGCATGCATGTGCACGTGCACACTCTTGTACCCCCACACTCATGCCATGGTGCGTGTGTGGAGGTCAGAGGACATCTTACAGAATTTAGTTCTCTCTTTCCACAGCTTGGGCCTCAGGGATTGAACTCATGCTATCAGGCTTGGCTGCAAGTGTTTTACTGAGGCACTTTGCAAGACCTTTAGAGAGACAGGGCTCACCTCTTTCCTTGTCTCTATAGCACACTTTGAAGCTTCCTCCCTATTAATCCTCCTAACAAGCTCTTTGAGAGCCATGATGGTTAGCACTGATGGCCCACTTGACAGGAGATTCGAACCACCTATGAGATGAACCTCTAGGCATGTTTGTGAGGGAGTTTCTAGATCAGGTTAATTAGGAAAATCCATCCTCAATGTGGGCTGTACTGTTTTGTGGCCTGACCTCCCAGACTAAATAGAAAGGAAGAAAGGAGTTGAACACTAGCATGCTGCCTCTGTCTGCCGTGGAACAATCCTTCTGTACACTCCGTGAATATATATCGCTATGATTGGTTTAATGAACAAGCTGACTGGCCGATAGCTGAACAGGATAAAGTAAGGTGGGAAAGCCAAACTGAGAATGATGGGATGAGGAAGGGCAGAGTAAGAGGTGTCACCGGCCAGATGGAGAACGAGTTGGACACACAAAATGGGTGGAGGTAAAAGCCATGAGCCTTGGGGCAGCACACAGATTAATAGAAATGGGTTAAGTTGTAAGAGCTAGTTAGCAATAAGCCTGAGCTATTGGCTGAGCATTTATAATTTATATTAAGCCTCTGAGTCAGTTATTTGGGAAGCACCTGCCAGTTGTTTGGGAGCAAGCAGTCGGGACAGGAAAGTTCTACCTATAACTGTCTGCCTCCTGACTGCAGATGTCATGATGTGACCGAAAACATCCATGCCAGCTTTCCCCACCATGATGGACTTTATACCTTAAAATTTTTGAGCCAGAACAATCCTTTCTTCCCTTAAGTTACTTTTGTCAGTCATTCTATCATTGCAATGATAAGAGTGACTAGTACGAAGTTTACCTTTTGGGACAGCCCCAAATAGTTCTTACTAATCTTACTAATGTCATTGAGAGGGACCTTGTTCAACTGAAGAGGTTAAACTCTATCACCTTTTCAATTTCTTGGTGAAGAGCAGGAACTGATGCAGTGTGGGCAGGCAGGGTGTTTTCATACAGAATGGATGTCCCAGGAGCTAGAGAGGCTTCAGGGCACAAGAACAGCATCTCCACTAGGAAGCTGCAAGCCTGAACAAAGCATTGGGGCTGAAGAGAGTCAAAGCCAGGAAAGAGAGAGCATGGAGATAGAGTGAGGGAAAAAGCAGTCGGGCAGGCTTTGTCACGTTCTGTCTCACACGAGTCTGGTCATGCTGTGAGTCTAAGGAGATGGAGAGTTGATAGATTCATGAGTGCCAGTGAACTTAGGAGAGCTTGTTACCCATTTGGGAGGAAAAAAAAATCATTGGGATTCACTTAAGCGATCCCTATGGTCATCTTTGTGTTAAATGATAGAGCTGAATAATTGCAACAGATGTCTTGAAAAGCTGTTTTGGTGCTGTTATTTTGTTGGCCAGTAAAGAGCAATATTATTGTTATTTTGAGAATCAGTTTTCTTCACAAGTAGCCTGCTTCAGACAAAAAGCTAGCTAGTACAATAGTCCAGAAGGAGATAAAGGCTACTGTCGTGCTTTTAATTGTCAACTTGATACTGTATAGAGTCAACTGGGAAGGGAGTCTTGGGAAGGGATTGTTAGGTCAGGCTGGCCTGTGGAGGCCTTGTCAGTGGATGATTATCTTGATTGCATTAATGGAGATGGAAAGACCTGCCTAAAGTGCACCTTTCCCTAGGCTGGAGGTGTTAGGCTGTGTAAGAGTATAGAAATCCAGCTATCTGCAGGCATGCATGCATTGTGTTTTGCTCTTGACAGTAGATGTGTCTTGCTGCTTCATGTTCCTGCTGCCTTGACTCCCTCACAGTGATGAACTACGACAGAATTGTGAGCAAAATAAACCCTTTCTTCTTTAAAATAGCTTGCGTAAGGGTTATTTTTTGTTTTCTGTTTTTTTTTTTTTTTTTTTTTTTGGTGGAGAACAAGGTTTATCTGTTTTTGCCTCCCCAGTGCTGGGATTAAAGGAATGTGCCATCACCACTTGGCATCAGGGGGTTTTATCATAGCAACAGGACACAAAACTCAGACAACTTTTATCTTAGAAAATAAAGGATAGGAAATGCCTCATAAACTTAAGAGCTCTTAAGATCAATACATATGTTTATTTTTAAAAAATTATTTGCTTATTTTATGTATATGAGAGCTCTATCTGCATGTATGACTTTATGCCAGAAGAGGGCATCAGATCCCACTACAGATGATTTTGAGCCACCATATGTTGCTGGGAGTTGAACTCAGGACCTCTGGAAGAGCAGCCAGTGCTCTTAACCGCTGAGTCATCTTTCCAGCTCCATATGTTGATTTTTAAACACATTAAATATATACATGTCTCTTTCCAATAGCTGATTAGATGTTTCTGCCATTATGTTCCCTCAGCGCCTCCATTTCAGTATGTCGTTCCTTCTCAAAGTTTGCCAACACGTATTCTAACTTAGCTACTTCTGCTACAAGTGACCGTCAGATCCTGAGTACCCTCTGACATATTGCTCACTTCCTATAACCACCAGTTCTTTAGTTCTAGAAGGTTTAATTTCATTTTTGATTAATTAGATTATTTTAATTAATTCTTTAATTTTCTTGGGTTGCTTTCATTTTCTTGTTTTTTTCTTTTGTTCTGTTACTTTGTTGAAAAGAGGTAGTTTCTAGTGATAGGACTATAAATAACTTCACAGATTGGGGAAGAGACTTAATGAGGAAGAAAGGAAGTAATCACCTTTTAAACCACAGGCAAAGATAATTATCTCCTTTTCCATTTCTTTTTTTTTTCTTTCTTTCTTTTCTTTTTTTTGGTTTTTCGAGACAGGGTTTCTCTGTAGCTTTGGAGCCTGTCCTGGAACTAGCTCTTGTAGACCAGGCTGGCCTCGAACTCACAGAGATCCGCCTGCCTCTGCCTCCCGAGTGCTGGGATTAAAGGCGTGCCCCCCCCCCCCCGACTTCTTTTCCATTTCAAGGTCAACCTCAGTCCTGAAAAGTTAAAGATTCAGGTGTACTTTTTCTTTCTTTCTTTTTTTAAAGTATAAGTCTTGTTTTATTTTTCCAAGATGTTTTCTTCTTCTGTCCTTATGAAGCCACCTCTTTACATGGGCTTTGGTGGAGGTCGTGGTGCAGCACCAGCAGGTCTAAATAGTGGCGGGGGTGTTCGGTCCTTCCGAGCTTCCCGAGATCGAGTCCTGACCACCTTGCTATGACTAGCACAGCTCACTCAGTAATGCAGCCTGACATAACATTTGGGGAGCACATAAGCGTTGAAGACACTTGCTTCGGACATGTTCCCGATGGCAGCGGCCTCTACAATGTTCGGAATGACGGACTTAATGGCTTTGTCATCTTTGCGTACATACTGGGCACAATTCATGAGCAAATTGACTGCATATGGCAGTGGGCCGTGTTTGACATGGGCCGTTGTTTCTTCTCTTTTGGTCATCTTGGAGCCAAGACCCAAAAGAGCTCAGGTGTATTTCTTTTTTAAAAGCTTTATTTTCAGCTGGGCAGTGGTGGCGCATGTCTTTAATCCTTGCACTGGGAGGCAGAGGCAGGTGGATCTCTGTGAGTTCGAGGCCAACCTGGTCTGCAAAGGTAGTTCCAGGACAGCCAGAGTGACACAGAGAAATCATGTCTTGAAAACAACAAGAAGGAGATTTATATTTATTATTTTTTAAACATGTGTATGTGTGTGATTGTGTGGATTTGTGCATGTGAGTACAGTATATATGCATGTGAGTACAGTCGGTGCCCACAGAGGTCAGAACTGGGTGTCAGAGCCCCTGGAGCAGGAACAGGCAGTTGTAAGTCACCATGTGGGTCCTGGGAGTAGAACCCAGGTCTTCTGTGAAACAGTCAAGTATGTTCAACCACTGAGCCATCTCTCCAGCCCTTGAGATTCATTGTTAATTTTTGGTCACACCTATTAATTATAGGTCAGGAGCTTGAATCATTCAGCTAGTTCTGTCCTGAGGTGTCCTACATGGATGTAGTCAGATTCAAGGGTTGGACCTGAAGGATGGAGCACTCTATGGCTCGCTACTAGTTGGGGTTCAGCTGGGGTGTTGACTGGTGCTTCTACTCAAGGCCTCTCCAACATGGTACCCAGGGAGGGAGCACTGGACCACTTACACGGGTACTCAGGGATCCTTGTGTAAGGTTCTAAAACACAACGGGAAGCATTCTCTTCAGGTGGAGGCAGTCATCAGCCTGCCCAGGTTCCAGAGAGGTGGGGGGTGGGTTCCACCTTTGGGATGGCAGGGATATTGTGTTCCCATCCTGGAGGAGCAGGTGGGAACGGGAGCTACTTCTGTGGCCGTCTCAGGAAGCTGCAGTCTGCCACACGTATTGTCTTGCGATTTTCTTCCCTGTCTCCTCAGCTCTGCCACAGAATAGAACCTGGGTGGGAGGAGCTTTGGAAGATGCTTTCTGTGCATCTGCTCCTCAGCGTCTCTCTTCTCCAGTGCTTCCCTTCCCCTGTGCATAACGAATGCAGAAATGGATCATCTGGTACGTGGCCAAAACGGAGCCATTTGGCTTCACTCTACGTTGATACTAAATTTGTGTCTTTGCACAATCATCTCCTCCATCACACACTGCTCAATAGCTTCCTGGTGTTTGTGTCAAGATTGAATGACAACAGGAAGAGCAATTCATTGTCTGGACGGTCTCTTAGAGAATCTCCAGAAGGGCTTGAAGATCCATTTTCTATTCTCAATGGAAATGGCCTACGTACCCTAAGAAGGTCACCTGGCTCTGTACTTCAAGATAGCATGGTGTATGTAACCCTAACTTGCACAGGCCTTGACAAATTTTATTTTGTTCTGTTTTTGACAAGATCTCACTACATAGCCCTGCCTGTTCTGGAATTCAATCTGTAGACCAGGCTGGCCTCAAACCTACAGAGATCTACCTGCTTCTGCTTCCTGAATGCTGAGACTCTAAATGTGCACCACTACGCCCAGTCTAGCCATTCTATTCCATTGGTTCTCAGAGTTTTGAAGGAATTATTGCGGGGGGGGGATCTTTCGTAAAAAACATGTAAATCCATAAATCATATTTCTTTTTTTAAATGTAAGCAAGCTCCCAATCAAATGCTTTCTTTTATTTTTTTAAGATTTATTTATTTATTATGTATATAACATTCTGCCTCTACGTATGCCCACACGCCAGAAGAGGGTGCCAGATCTCATTATGGATGGTTGTGAGGCACCATGTGGTTGCTGGGAATCGAACTCAGGACCTCTGAAAGAACAGCCAGTGCTCTTAACCACTGAGCCATCTCTCTAGCCCCCACAAATCATATTTCTAACCTGTACCAGCAGTTTCAGTGTTTAGCAAGATGTTTAGGAGATGGAGGTAAGGCCAGGCGGTGGTGGCGCATGCCTTTAATCCCAGCACTCGGGAGGCAGAGGCAGGTGGATCTCTGTGAGTTCGAGACCAGCCTGGTCTACAGAGCTAGTTCCAGGACAGGCTCCAAAGCCACAGAGAAACCCTGTCTCAAAAAACAAACAAACAAACAAACAAAAAAAGAAGATGGAGGTAAGAGCTTGGAGCAGGGAGGGAGTAAGTAGATAGTTTACAGATAAGCATCTTAGTCATTACTCATATATAATTAAGCTATTTTGTAATCTTATATAATCCAGATGCAAGTCAGAAAATAGAAAGTTTGCAAGGCCATATTTTATGAGGACATCAGACAAAGGGACACGTGGGTGTGAATATAACCTACTCTAGGATTGTCCCGTGAGTTATGAATTCTTCCCGTCCCCTCACTGCCGGGAGCTTGATGTGTGTCAGAATGCGACTTGCTATGTCAGCCCAGCTTCTAGCTGTTTTTGAGCCAAACGTTCTGCACATCTTTCCTCTCAGCCCTGGGCTAGTCCTGGCTGGTGTCAGATAATTGAGAGGGCAGAAGATGGAGTTTGCCAGTGTCTAACATCCAACATCTTGTTTCCCATCCTAGATTAGAAGAATCATTTTCCTATGTTCTAAATTCACCCAAGCATTATTTGCATGAGTATCAGTACGGAAATTCTTTAAAGACTTCCTGAAGGGGCTGGAGAGGTGGCACTGGCTGATCTTCTAGAGGATCCAGGATTGATTCCTAGCCTCCACGTGGCAGCTCACAACAATCTGTAACTCCAGTTCTAGGGGATACAATGCCTTCTTCTGGCATCCCTAGGCACCAGGCATGCATGTGTGCACAAATGTACACATAGGTAAAACACCCATAAGCATAAAAATATTGTTAAATAAATAAATAAACAAACATATGTGCCACCACACCTATATTAAAAAAAAAAAAAGACTCACTAAGTCCCACTGCTGAGACTCCTCATTTAGGTGTTTGGCTTGGGGCCCAGGAGATATTTCCTTCAGCTGTAAATCACACTTGGCTCAGAGTTCTGTTGAACCTAGCTCCACCCCCTCTCCCCTTAAACCCTTCTTCCTCTGTTTCTGATTGCTTCAAACTGAGGTGGGGGGTGGGGGTGAGCAGTACTGAGGGACAAAGACCGACATAAGCCTCCCTCTCCAAACTACCTTCATTCTATTTAGCATGGACCTGATTTTTTTTAGCTTGAGGGTTATCTGGCCAAGAGAGGACCCAATTAGACCCAAACGAACAGTTTTGCCAGTACCCTGCTCTTCACCTTGCCACTGTCCTGTTGGGCAGGTTTTGTGGGAAGCAGTCTGACAATGCAAATAGTCCTTTAGGGACATCCCCAAGGAAGGGAGGGGAGAGGGCTTTCCCAACCCAGGGAGGTAAGGACTATCTGCTGACTTTTCTTTTTTTGAAACAGGGTCTCTCTGTGTAGCTCTGGTTGTCTTGGAACTTCTTACACAGCCATGACTGGCCTCCATCTCCCAGAGATCCACCTGTCTCTACCTCCTGAATCCCGGGATTAAAGGTGTGTGCTACCAGGCCTGGATGATTGACTCAAAAATCAAGACACTCTCTCATTCTGTCAGTTTTTCATTTTCATCTTCATTTTTTAGTTACTATTGTTATTACTATTTATTATTGTTGTTAGAGACAGACTCTTACTCTGTAGCCCATTCTAGCCTGTTACTTTGTATCCAAGGCTTGGCACACTCCTGTCTCAGCTTCCTGGGAGTGCTGCGTATTCCAGGCCTGGCATTCTCCTGTCTCAGCCTCCTGGGATTGCCTGGCTGATTAACAGACTTTCTGAGGTTGATTCACTGTCAGCAAGACAAAGGGAGCAAAATGCTCCTGATGTTTGGACCTGTGGCTGAGGTAGAGTCTGGCTTTTTCTTATTTCCAAAATCATTTTTTTTATGGTCTTGGACTTCCTTGTTTAAGGTCTAAAAACTCCCAGAATCCTAGGAAGTTACCTGGTGTTTGGCAGGTGGAGATTACAGGTTAATTTAGGGTATTACATTCTCCCCTAGAGTTGTATCCTGGGTCAAATCCTTGACTCTATGATGGGTAGTGGACCTAATAACCGTCAGCTTAATGGTACTCAGATAGGAATTATCATTTGGTCATTGTGTCAACGACGTAAGAGCCAATAGTAATTAGCAGAAGCGGAAGGGCCCAAGACCCTGTGATGGATAATATTTCTTTATTCTTCAGAAAACAGGCCATGTGTCCTATCATACTGTAGAACTATTTTAGCTAGTAAATCTACCTGTTGATAAGTCTGAGCTCACTTTTCCTGGCATACCAGTTGGCATTATAGGTAGCCAGTTTGTCCCCTATGTCAGGGAGTTTCCTTTTGACTTAGCATTTCAGCCTGTTAAGGGGGCAGGGATGATGTATCCTCTTCTGTAACTGGTAAAATTGGGGCATTGGTTGCCAGGGACTGGGAGGGCTGAAAGGCTAGTCCAAGGCTGGGCAATGGAGCATGTAAAAAGCATCTGAGTAGCTGACCCAGCTGAAGAGACAAGGAGCAATCACATCAGCTTCCCCCAAGTCCAGAGCTCAGCAGTTTGTAGTCCGAAGGTGCTCCCTGGATGGTGTCTGTCAGTCAAGCGGAAATCTGCTGAGACAAATATAGACTAGGGACAGAAGTTAAATTTTAGGAACTGAAAGGAAAACCTTACATTTGGAACGTTTACTTATCTGGAATCTGTTTGACCTATGACAGTTAGATCCAAGCCTTATGACCAAAGCTTATATGAATTTTAGTCTATCAAAGAAGATAAAAATTCTAGGTATATTAGCATTGCCATTGTACTGAAATCCACAATGTAGGAAAAAGCAGTTAACAGGTGTCTGTAAAAGAGCTGGAACAGGTTTACACCTTGGAGTTATATCAAAAGCTACGGCTTCGGGTTAAAGTGCATGAGCTATTTTTTTTTCCCTGTCCGGAGAGTCAGTTATATAGATTTGGACAGAGATGTTTTTAGCTTGATGAAGAGTACCTTTAAATCCATATTCAGAAGGCAACCAAAGGAAATTAAAATCTTGAGCTTGTGACTGCATAGTGAGTAGTCAGTGCAATTCTTACAAAGGAAAACATTAAATTGGGGGCTGGCTTACAGTTTCGGCGGTCAGTCCATTATCAGCATGACTGTGCACAGGCAGACATGGTGCTGGAGCTGAGAGTGCTACGTCTTGCAGGCAATCGGAAGTCAGCTAACAGCACACTGAGGGAAGCTTGGGCAAAAAAAGACCTTAAACCCCACCCCTACAGTGACACACTCCCTCCAACAAGGCCTCCTAATAGTGTCATTCCCTTTGGGAGCCATTTTCTTCCAGACCTCCACAACTTCTAAGGAACGGAGAGAAACAAAGAGGCAGCCTGATCGCTTCACTGTCCCAGGGAGTGCCTTAGTTTCTGAGGAACTGAAAGGTATACAGAGCCCTAGGAGCCACAGACTCTCACCTGAAAAACCTATGACACATGCCTCTCAAGACAGCTTGACCCAACCAACTTCATGATTTCTTGAACTCTTGCTCAGCCCCCTGGGATTACAGGCATACATGACTGTATCTGGCTAGTCATGTGTATTTTTAACATAATGCGTAGATTGGCTTAGGTCTAGTGCATGCTTGTCCCCCAACAAATAATGTTTCCATGCCTTTTATATATCTATATCTTTTACTGGAGATGGGGATGGGAAAATTACAGTAAGATCCCCTGGGTGTTCATGGATGGATTAGGATACAAAGGATGCTGAGACTCTAACTCCCTTATCTGAAAAGAAAGAGAGAGAGAGCCTACAGACAGGATATATGTCACATGTCCTCAGTGCTCATCTTCAAATGGTGGCCACTAAGGGGAAATTCTTACCTTTAAAAAAATGCTTATCCTGTCATCTGTATTTTACACTTTTAGACAACGACTATATTACTTGAACAACTGCAGAGAGAAAGGCTGTGCCTATTGAAGGGTCCAAGAATAAGAAAATAAAAATGTAGATTCCAAAAAATATAGGAATGTAGAAATAAAGAAATAAAAAGTTGTAAGTCTAGGAGAATGAGAACAGACTGTCAGCAGCTTTCTCAGCAGCTTGAGGATTGACTATTAACAGTGGGTTACTCCGCTTTACAACCCATAGCTCTATTAACAAGGCCAAAGCATCGTTCTGCAAACTGAGCGCCTAACAACCCCCCCCATCCTTGATTAACATGGATATGCGCTGAGTTAAGTTTTAGGAGGCAGATATATGACCTCTGGGTAACACACATTATCCCTGCTGTGTGAAACTGGCAGCAACAAAGGGGAAAGCACAGGGCCTCAGTAAACACCACTTGGAAGTATCAAGAAAGACAATAGATTAAGCACAAACACTAGTTTAACTGAAAAACTCTGTTAATGGAGGTGGTAAAGTAAGGCAATCTGTATCTGAGTTTTACCTTGAGATTGTAAAAATTCCTTTGTTCAGACCCAATGCCTGGTGCCCCTACTATAAAAAGGTGGGCTCAGAAACCAGCCTTTGTCACAGCCTTACAAAATCCCATTCTGGTTGTGGGCTCAGCTAGCTGATAGGCTCTTTGTGCTCCATGGAGATTTTTTATTTTATATTTAAAGTTTTTCCCCTGGATTCTGGTTCTGGAATAAAGTTTGCTTCTGGTTTATTAGACTTTGGTGGTCTGTCCCCATCTTTGCGCGACCCCCCTGGACCCAGCACCTATGAGGGAGGGCCGGAAACTAATGCTTGTGGGTTTAAAGCAGAGGTGTCGGCAACCAGGAAGTACTGGTAGAGCCTCGCCGAAGCTCAAACCGCCTTTCCTTTCTCCTGCCTCCGTTACAACACTGCAGCTGTCACAACTGAGCCTTAAAATCACCAGGTCCAGTGGCTTGAATGTCCCCTGCAATAGTGTGGGGAAGTCATTTCAGGTTTCCCTGGAGACACATTTCTTACTCATCTCTATATACCATGGAGCTGGTCTGGAGCCTGGGAAGGGCACAGAGGCCATGGGCCTTGCCAGAGGGATGCCTGTATGCAGAAATGGAGGAGCATTTCAAGCTCCTCCACTTCCTCTGACAGAAGGTTGAGCTCTGAGGAAGTGGCCACAGCAGAATTGTCCCTGGCTTTCTCAGAAGCCTTGACTCATAGTGTGACACTGACTGAAGACACTGTGGAAGTGGCCCTCAGATCTGATGGCTCAGGGAACTTGGTTCCAACTGCTAGGCGCCGGCCATTGGAAATTCTTCCTAGGACTCGCTGCTGTTTCCAACGTCTTTTCCTGGAAAGCGCAACTCACTTCTGGTTGGACATCCAGAAAGGCTCTCCAGTGGTGAGGTAAGGTGAAGGGGTCTCATGGCTGGCCAGGCACTGGAAGTCTCGTTCTGATTTCGACTTGAAGCGGAGTCTCAGCTCTGCAGAGCTGACCAGACCCTTCAGGAGTCGTCTCACTGAAAAGGACTTGCATTTTAGAGAGCTACAGTTCTGAAGGGAGCTGAGCAGTTAGGGCGCTCTGATGGCGGTAGGAGAAATCCATGCATAGGAGAGGAGGCAGAAGGTCGAAGGACCATGTTCGTGTTTCCTGTTAATAGATCCACCACACCAGAGTAGAAATGCCATCAGAGTGAAGACCTGGTTTGCCTTGTTGGATGTTGTATTCATAGCATCTAAAATATCCAAAAGTGCCCAGGTGGTAGCTCAGGCCTCTAATACCAGCACTCAGGAGGCAGAAACAGGCATATCTCTGAATTCTAGTTCAAGGCTAGTCTGGTCTACAGAATGAATTTCAGGGCAGCCAGGGCTACAAGACAGAAACTGTCTTGAAACCAAACCAAACCAAACCAAACAGCCAAAAGTATTCATATACATGATAAGCAGGCCAGCTGGCTGGGTAGACGAATTTGTAATTTTTCAAGGGTCCTGTCCTGTGGAAATTCTTTAAAAAAATTTAAAAGCTAATTCTTATATTTACTTATCTATTGATTGTGTGTGTGTGTGTGTGTGTGTGCTTTGTTTGTGAGTCAGTTCCCTCTTTCTGTCATGTGTGTCTGGCTGACAGGCTTGACGGCAAATACCTTTACCTACTGAGCCGTCTTACCATGCCTTTCTTTTGTTGTCTTGTTTCATTTATCTGAGACAGGGTCTCTCATGAAGCCCAGGCTGGCTTTGAGTTTACTGTGTAGCTAAGGATGACTTTGAACTCCCAATCCTCCTGCCTCCACCTCCAGGGTGCTGGGATTGCAGACATGACTATCCAGTGTGGTTTTATAAGCTGTTGGGGATGAAGCCATGATTTTGTACATGATAAGCAAGCACTTTACCGGCCAAGCTACATGCCAGCCCTCCTACAGGAATAATCTTTTCCGACCCTCAGGGACATTAGGTCTCTCCTCTGAGGTGTTGAAGCCCTTGAGTTGAGGCACTCAATACACTGACCTTTCCCCTGATCCCCACCCCACCCCACCCCCTTCTCTGGAAGACTGTATAATTGTGGAAATCGTGCCCTATTTGTTTGTTTGATTTTTAGTTATTTTGAGGCAGGGTCTCACTAGGTAGGTCCGGCTGGCCCGGAACTCACAATGAAAATCCAGCCAGCCTAGAATTCACAGAGATCTGCCTTTGCCCACCCTCCCCATCCCCTAACCCCAACAGCTGGGGTTCTAGGTGTGTACTATCATGCCTGGCTTGTGTCTCCTTTTTAAATTTACTCTATGTGCCATTGTCATCAAGGTTAAATCTCCCCAGTGCTGAGACTGCAAGAGTCACCACCACGCCTGATGGTTTTACTTGGGTTACTGACTGAGCCATCTCCCCAGACCCCTAAGATGTAAGGTGTGTTTAGATATAAGGATTGTAGAGAAAAGGATGTCCGTTAAAGCAGTGAGCCTCTGGTGAGTATCTGGGAGACTGAGCGCAGATCCAAATTCTGATCAGAAAAAAATGGAGAAGGAAAGTGGTGTTTGTGAGAAAGAGCAGGTGCCTGGGGTGCTGCTTGCCAGTAAATGCAATTTTTCTGTCCTTTGGAGTCAGCACATATTTCTAATGAGGCCTGTGACTTCACTCGGCCCTCAAGTCACCCCTGTGAGCTATCTCCAGATGGCAAACAACGCAGCTAACGTTTGGTGCTTAGAAAATACTGGCTCCCTTCCTCTCCTCTTATACCCTATGAGAAGGTGGAAGATTCAGAGTGGGGTGGTTTTTTCTTCTTCTTCTTCTTTCATTAGAAACCAGGCCTGTCTTCAGCTGGCCTTGAACTTGCCTCAGGCCTCCTGCCTCAGCTTTCTGAGTGCTGTGATTATCCCTAGAGTGGTTTTCAAAATACCGAAGAAGCCCTGTGTGGCAGTACATACCTGGATCCCCAGCTTTCCAGAGCAGTGGTAGGAGGATCATTGATGCAAGTTCAAGGCTAGTTTGGGCTGTACGGAAAACCCTGTCTGAAAACAAACAAACAAACAAAAACAAAACAAAACAAAGCAACACAGAGACCAAAGAAGACAATCTGTAGAACAGGAGAGATATACTTAGAAGGAAGGGGGCATGCTGACGATGGAAGAAGAGAAGACTGTGGGAACCATTCTGGAAGGATCCATTCTCTTCTTTGACCTTCGGCTAATGGATCTGAACAAGGAAAATTACTTCTTCCCTATCTCCTCTGCACATGGGTACTCCCTCACTGGGAATGAGTCAGATTTTGGTCCTGCCCTTGGTGGCAGATTCTGCCCAACCAATCTTAAACACTCAACAAAGAAAGGCCCTCCCCCTTCTCAAAGTTCATGGTCATTACCCCTTCATGAGTCCCCATGTGTGGGTTCTTGGAGTTTTACATTTATTTATTGATTGATTGATTGGCTGACTAATTGATTGACTGACTGATTGATTGACTGTGTATAGGTATGCATGGATGTGCCACAGTACACATATGGAGATCAAAGGACAACTTGGAAGCATCAGTTCTCTCCATGTGGGTCCTGGGAATTGAACTCAGGTCTTTCTGTCTTTGATGGCAAACTCCCTTACTGACTGAGCCCTTTTGGCAGCCTGGGTTCTGAGAAGGCTAGTAGACCATGCCAAGTTAGTCTGTGGACATGGATGGGAGCTGCATTAGTGCACTTGAACTTCTGTACACACGGGTGCTAACCATAGCACCGGTGTCTCTCAGGCCAGATGAAGGGGTCTCAGGGCTGGTGTCCTTTGAAGCTGCTGTCTTTTGCTTGTAGGTGGCTGCCTTCTTCCTACCCCTTCATATGGTTACTACTCTCAGTGGGGGCGCTCCTGGAGTCTCTCTTCACATCCTAGTTACTTGTTCTAGAAAGAATCAAAGACTCCAGCAAGACTGAATTAGGTACTGGAGGTGCTCATTAGACAACAGATCTCTTTCCATTTATGTCACTTCTCTCTCCTGACAGAGGGATGGGAATTCCACTAGGGCCAATCTCTGCAGTCACTTGGGAAGAGCAAATGATAGGGTGTGAGGCGAGCCCTTGTTAAAGGTCAGTCACCAGTGACTTGGGGTACCAGGTTCTAGAGTGTGGGCCCTGGAGTTGGACAGCCACCTGCAAACTCGAGAATCACAGTCAGGACCTGATTATCCCCAGCCTGAATTCCTTCCTCCCTCCTTCTCTCCCTTTCTTTTCTTTTCTGGAGGAAAAATACAGTGAGACAAGACAGTACTGACTTCATAGGTTGTTGCGTGCTTCGGGGATCTCAGCACTTCCTGAAGCTGCCTCACAGGAAGCAGTGGCTGGGCTGTCATCTGCTACAGTGTTTTGTACATGTCACCGCCCTTCTTTTGCTTCCTTCCAGACTAGTCTTTGCCCTGAGTTTTGTCTGAAGTTGGGTGTCTGCTGGGGCCTAGCTATCTGCTCAGAGGTCAGAGGAGTGGGAAATGATCTCAGCCCCACGAGGAGACCAAGACAGTGGTTGTCCTCTGTGGAAGAGCCTGTGTCATCTGCTCCAGTTTCCCTGGTGTACCTCCTGCTCCCGCATCCTGCCTGTGGCATGGATTTCTTTATCCATCCCTTAGTTGATGGGCACGGAGGTTGAGGGTGCTGGTGGCTCTGTACCAGGACAGATGCTCTGAGTCCCATTTCTAGGATGCTAGGTATAGGGATTCATGCTCCTTCTTCATCCGGTGTCTTAACTTGGTTGTTTTGAATCATGCTGCAATAAACACGGGTGCAGACATTTCTGCAGTATGCTGAGATTAGGGGCCATTTGGAGATGCATTTACTTAGTTAAATACATTTTTTTTTAACATCCAAAGCTTTTTTTTTTTTTAAATAACAGTAAGATCCAGGGTTAGTTTTTGTAGCCGCGGCTGGCCCTTTTGCCTCTGGCACGTTCAAACTTCCGGCCCTTGGAGCAGACGGTTTGGTATGGCTGTGTGGGGTTCCTGGGGCCTTGCCAAAATGCCGGTACACCTCTCGGCCCTTCCGAGGTCCAGACAGGAGCAAAGTGCCACGGCCCTTGGGAGACTCCAAGGCCAGCTGTTCGAAGGTGAGGATCTTACCCCCAGCCTTGAGGATGCGACTTCGGGCCCGGCTGCTCACCCGCAGTGCACACATCTTCAGTTTGGGCACTTCGAGAATCCTCACATCATCTGTGACCTTCCCCACAACCACAGCCGTCTTGTTTTCTCTGCCAGGAAGCTTCATCTTTCAGATCATCCGGGACAGGGACAGAGGTGGCCGGTTGGTGCGACTCATAAATAACCTTTTCAGCACAACCCGATTGAAGGTGGAGTTGGTTCGTCTGGCCAGAAACCCGTACAGCTTGACTAGCAGCCGCAGGTAGATGTCCTGGCTCTTGGGCCGAACCTTTCCGTCCTTGTTGTGGCGGATGTCAACACCCATGATGGCGCCTCCTGCTCTGCCAGGTCCGGAAAGACAGAACTCCGCCCGAGTGCTTAAATACATTTTTTTTGGAGACAGAATTTCATGTAACCTAGGTTGACTTCCAATTTGCTGTACAGCTGAGGACAATCTTGAACATAAGATCTTCCTGCCTCCATCTCCCAGGTGCTGGGGTTAGAAGCATGTGTTGCCACACTTGGTTTTATATAGCATAAGGGATGGAGTCGGGACTTTGTGCCTACTCCACAAGCGCTCTACCGTCTGAGCTACACACTCAGTCTTTCAGTTCTTTGTATAGTCTGGACAGACATCTCTGGCCAGATGTGGGACGGGAGATTTGCAGAAGAGTGGCCGGTCCTGACTTTGTCAGGGAATTTGTAGATATAAGAATTTACTGAAGTCTTTGGGCCCCATAGTCTTATTTCAAAACTGACCCGTTAGGCTGGAAGGAAACAGGTGTTTCTTATTTTACATTTTCAGAAAAAGGACAAGGTCCTAAGAACTACCACTGAATAGGTTAGCAGATTATTTGGGCCCGTTTGCCAGAGCTCTTGATATGCAAATGTACCTCTGAGAAGGAATGCAAATCGAGATGGGGGATGGGGGGAGTCTCTGGATATATGATCCTAAAGAAATTGCTGATCTTCCCGGGGTCTCGTAATAAGAGCGATAAAACCTTCCTTCCTTTATTCTGCAGATTTCCAACTCCAGTCACACAAAGTGACTAAGCCACTTGCTCTGGTGGTGGTGTCCACACAGCCAGTCTGCACTTGGCTGGGTTGCTGCCAGTCTGCAGGCTGGTGCATGTCAACCCACTCACTGCAGGAGGGTGGAGGCATCTCATCTGGGCTCCACCTCAGACATGCACTGTTCTTAATTTTACTCCTAACCGTTTCCTTCTTGCTTACAAAATGGCTTTCACCCTGGGATGCTGGCTCATTATCTTCTGAAATCGAGGCGTGGCTCTCCCTCTGCACGGGCTGTTTAGTTTGTCCGGGATCTGCCTTGCTCTTCTCGTCCTGTCTGCACCCTAGCCCTGCTTCACTCTGGATGCAACCCGTGAAAGGCTTGATTCAAGTCTCTCTTCCCCAGGAAGACTTCTCTGAACACAGCCAACCAGGGCAGTTGCTTTGATTTCTGTACAATCTGCCCCTGGTTTCCTTACTGGTTTAGTAAATGAGGTAAAGCTATACATGATGTCTTCGGTGCCTCATTATTCGATTAAACTGGAATTCCCATCATTCTATGAACAATAAGTCTTTGTTAGCCAGCGACTGTTTTACCATCTGTCCCCACACTGTTTAGGATTAGGCATGTCTGTGTCAGTGCCCAGTAAAAGCCAGTCGAGAACAATGACAAAACAGCGTGTCACGTTGATTCATGTGCTAAACATATCAGACTAGTGAAGAAACCACTTGGTCCCCACTTGGTCTCACCAACCGTAGTTCCCAGAAGCTATTTTGGATTAGGGGTGAGGGGAGGGGCAGCTCAGCCTTGATGGCAGCTGCAACTGCATTGATTTAAGGGGGATCAAGAACAGTTTTTAGAATTTCATTCTACAGATTGTGCAGTGACAGGGCTTGGAGTCCTGGAACACTGTTGGATAAAACCTCATCATGGCTGACTGCGTGGCTCACGTGTAATGGGGCAGGTTTGTGCCTGACATGGGATGCCTCAGGCAGGTACAGGGAAACCTGCTGAATAGAACAGGGGAAACCAGCAGGGGTGACTGGGATTCTGGGCAAAATAAAGGGTGGCAAGCAGGATCAAATGCCAGAGATATATAGCTCCTCAATGGAGCAACCCTGGCCATGGTGAGCCCAGGTATGTATGTGTGCGTGAGCGTGTGTGCCTGTGTGCGTACATGCATGTGTTATGCCCAAATCTGCAAAGTTCCCCAAAAGCCAACAAGGAGAGCGAGCCCTGTATGTAAAAGCAAAGAGCCTTTATTTTAAGCAATTTTGCAAACTCCACATGTCCAATGTATTGGAATAAACGGAGAGCCCCGAGCTCAGTCAGAGTTGAGTTTTTATAGGAGTAAAGGGGTAAAGGTTTCTGAGGTTCAGGACCCCTGATTGACTGACGTTTGTCTAGGGGGATCCTGTTGAGTGTGTGCTGGCAGTGGTGAGTGTGTATCTATAGCAGTTGGAACATTAGGCAGTTCCTTTGGATGGTCTGTTTTTGGGTCGTGCTCAGGTAATCTCAGTTTGAGGTTCTTCCTACCTCCAGGTATTGCTTCAGGGTAAACTACTGAGACTCAGCCCTCCATTTAAACTTATTGATGGTGGAGTCCTACTCTGGCAGGTGATAATGGCTCGAAGTAAAGAACTTCCTTTGGGTGCTCTGTTTCTATTTAGCTTATCATGGCTGACTCCTACATTTCCCCCTTCACAAGCACCAATAACAGGACCCAGTCTTGGGTCCTGCTTGCCCCTGGTTTTAAGGAGGTATGGGACTACTTAAATTAACGACTCCATTAGTTGACAACTCTGGACCTATTTTTAGTATATCAACAAGCACTATAGGTAGTTATCTTGTCCCCCATGCCAAGGAGTTCCTCCTTGTCTCAGCCTTTCAACCTATTTTGGGCAGGGAGCATGGGACGATGTGTTTCTTTCTGCAATTACTTCAAGCTGACATTGGGGCGTTGTTATCTGGGTCCAATTAGTTTGAAAGGCTAGCCAAAGGTAGGGAGGAAACTCAGGCAATGGGACACTCATCAGACTTTGTTGAAGGAACAGGGAGCATTCATATCAGCTGGATTGGTCCACATCAACTTTCAGGAAGTTCAGGGCTCGCCACCATTTAGAACAGGTTGTAGTCAGCAACTGATGCTTAGCTACATCTGCCAGCCAAATGGAAGCCTATTGAGATAAGTTTAAACTAGGAACAGAAGTTAAAACTTAGAAAAAGAGCAGATAACAGATGTTTGTAAACAGAAGGGATAGACTCATACCTTTGAGTCCTAGCAAAAATTACAGATTTTGGTTAGAAGCATGTATATATTTCTGCTGACCTGAGAACCATATATGGTAGCTTTAGAATGAGCTAACAAGTTGGCTATAGCTTTGTGGAAGAACCTGGATACCTTTTGCTGTTTAACTGACATTATAACTGCCCTAGCCATTAATACTATCAGAAATCTCAGAAGGATAAATAAAGTATATCTGAGTACAGACCAAATATTTTCCAAATCTATTAAAAATGACCGGGACCAGAGTCCACATACAATTAGTCATACCCAGGTCTCCATAGCATTGGAGGCAGAAATATCCAGAACAGCAGTCTTACTGTCCAAGGTGAATTTTTTCTTTTTCTGTGGAAGAGGGACATGGAAAAGACTGACCTTATTTTGTCTAGGCAAAAGTGGCGCAATCAATTCTCCAAGGTCCTGCTGTTTGTCCACAGTCTGGACTGGGTTCTGGCAGCAGGTGTTGCACTGGGGCATCTCGTCCAGTGGTCAGCGACGTCATAATCCAGGTGGAGACATCATGGTGTCCCATAATCTTCTTTGGAGACCTTGGGTTACTGCTAGGATCTCGGAGTCTCTGTCTAATATAATAAGCTTTTTAATCATTATTTTAAATGACATATTCTTCAGATCTCTGAAGTATGAGGGCTGCCTAGGTATGTCTGATTAGACAAACTTTGTTTCTCATTATTTGTTTTAAATTTGACTTTGAAAACATATACAGGAACTAAATAAGGCTTATTCCTGTAACTAATTATATCAGTACTTTAAAGATAACTGGCTAACTTGTATTTCCTAACAGTCTATAATAAGTTAGCAGCTTTTACAAGACTAGAACTCCACACTCTGTAATGATTTTGAATCAAAGCTAATAAAGAAACTGAATTAATCATTCCAAGGGTAAACACAGAACAAGTTTATATCTAGCTGTTAATGCTGTCTCCTGCAAAGGCAAGGAAGGGGTCCCAGAGTGAAATGGGACCAGGAGGGAATCTAAGAGCTAGCATTGCCCTAGGGCAAACTGAGACTCAGGCCTACATTCCAGCTGATCTATAAAACATCTTGGCAGGTGTGTACCAAGTTGCCCTGGGAAAGCTGCCCTGGGCTCTACATTTTTTCCCCTTCACAAGTACCCATGACAGGACTCAATTATGGGTCCTATCTGTCCAGGGGCTCAAGGGGGTGATACTGGAACCTCAATATCATCAGCCGAACAGTATTGACCCATTCTTGAACAAAAGCCATCAGTCTGTTGATAAGAAGAAGCAAGATCACTTGGGCCTGTTAGAGCTGGAAGCAAGGTTGTTAAACAGGGAGACCAGCTGAACAAGTTTTCATCCAGCTTTTGTGTGAGCATTCTGTTCTCTATCATTAACAAGGCCATCGAATCTCTAATTACCCCGGAGTGATTGACATTGAAACAACATTCTTTCCCCAGAAGAGGCGGTCCAACCTCTTAGTATCAATACAAAAATTTATGACTCAGTTTATCCAAATAGCTTAAACCCAACAAAGTTAGCAAAGATAAGGAGGCTAAACATACATTTTTAAGTATGAATAGACCTTGAACAAGGAAACATATTTTTAAACCATTAGTTAATATTTTTTTAAAGATTTATTTATTTACTATGTATACAACATTCCTTCCATGTATGCTTGCATGCCAGAAGAGGGCACCAGATCTCATTATAGATGGCTGTGAGCTACCATGTGGTTGCTGGGAATTGAACTCAGGACCTCTAGAAGAGCAGTCAGTGCTCTTAACCTCTGAGCCATCTCTCCAGCCCCTAGTTAATATTTTTAATGCTTTTACCTTTTAATATAGTTTTCCATGTTATAGTGATCCTCCCTTTACAGAATTTTTCCCGTTGTTATTTTACAGCTGTAGTTTTGCCTATGTTGTGAATCTCAATTTAAACATCTGAAATGCAGGTGGTCCCAGATTACCCTTTTACAACCTCCAAAAGATTGAGACCCATAGGCTTGGATGCTGTTCCAAGCCCTCTATCAAACTGCTTAGGTCATTGTCTTCTGCATCACAAGAAATGAACATTTCCATTTCTGGTTAGCTTTTGGTGCTTATGGCTCTGACCCTAATTTTTAGCCTTTTATTTTAAGTTCAAATATTAACAATATAAAACATAATATAAAACATTTTATGGCACCAATGTCTCACAGATTTATAAATTTACTTAATTTTTTTTCTAAAAAATTAAAATCTCTTAAATGTCTTCTTGCAATATCAAGAATATTAAAAATAAAGTACTTCTTTGGTCCCACCCTCAACAGCATATCCATAGCCTGTCTTTTAGATCTCAGCCTGCTCCATTTCACTGTAGCTGGTACTTTTGGTGACTATCACCTGGCACTGGCATTTCTAAAACTATTAAGGTCATTGTTGCAACTGCACATTCTTTGACACTCTAGTCCTGTTATACATTTGTAAACCATAGCTGTTTTTTCACTTGGGTGACTCTTAACAAAGAATAGCTGGCAGAGCAAGGTACATTTGAGTATAAAAACATTGAGGTGCAGCTTTAATACATATATATATATTTAAAACCTTTTTAGAATGGGACATGAGTCATCATGTAAAAATCTATCCCAATGCAAACTGTCTTGGAGATTTGTTAGCCCACTCCATGTGGTCACCTTTAATCAAGATGGTGGTGAAATCATGTGGCATTCATTTTTTTTAACTCTAGCAAAATGACAATCCAAAATTTACAATGGAATTATGCCTCATGGTTTCTTTAAAATTACCCATGTATAGATTTTAAGTAAATAAAACATGGGTCTAACAAAGAGCAAGCCATAATTCAATTCTAGAGCCAGCTTTTCAATTAAAAAACAGCATATAGCAGTTTTAACATTATCTATACCCAAAAGTCATCTGAATTTCTGCTAATCCTAATTTAGTAATAAGAACTCAGTGATAAATTTTTGAAGTCAGGCCCGTAAATGTGGCCACAGCAGTGATGGGTGGCAGAGACAGCAAAAATAGCCAGACCATTTCTGTCTCAGCTCCATGCTTGCAAGAAAACTTACATAGACAACTTTTCAACAAAACAAGCATATTCAGTATTTGCATGTATGAGAAACCACAGCAAACAGTTTATATCCCCTTTTGACCTTTTATAGCTTTCTATCTACCTTTAATTTATTTTTCTCTCTTTATTTTTTTAGTCTCCTGCTTTTTCCCTCACTTTCCAGACAACATACCAAAATTTTTCTCATTTTTCAAACAACATAAAAACTCTTACCAAAGTCTTTCTTGTGGTTTCCCTCAGTGGTGTATGATATATTGTATGGCTACAATATTTTAAACAAGAACAGAAACATGCATATACTATAACAAAAAACCTTTAAATTTACATCACATAAAATCCTGTACCAGTGTGAAACATTTGAGACCAACAGTAGTTTTTTTTTCTATACATTAACCAATAATAACTTGTAACCAGCCCCTCTAAATGATGACAGATATTTATAACACACTGGATCTGAATGATGAAAGCAGCTCTGGTGGAGGGAAGTCTGGCTATAGATCACAGCATGGCCATCGCAGTAACACCTATAGCCAGAGTCCTTGACCCATGGAGCCAAACCTTAGTCAGGTTAGACCAGAAGTTGAGGCATGCAGCCCCCAGGGCAGGCTGAGGGAACTTATCTACCAGCATGGGAGGGGGCAAGGTGGTATTCAGCATGGGGGTGGGGGGGCGAGTGGGAGAGGTGGGGGGTAGTGGGGGAGGTGGGGTGGTGGGGGAGGTGGGGAGGAGGTTGTTAACCTCTCCAAGCCATAGCAATTAACCCCAGATTCTCTCTGTTCAGTGTTTGAAATCCTATTGGGGTACATCCGCCCCCTACAACTGTGGCTGGCAGCTTTGCTACATTGCAACAACAAAGCTGCATAGCCCAGCCACTCAGCCACATAAGCACGCTGCCCCGCAGCCTCGAGCTTGGGGCCAAGGCTGACTCCTTTTCATGAAATGTTTAAGGCAGCGAGGAAAATACACCCCTATGCTTATGGCCCTGTCTCTAAAGTCCTGTAAGTGATCACAAGATCAAAGTCAAAAAAGTCATGATTTGAGTCTAACCCATATCGTCAGTGTCAGTCTAAGTCAAAACAAAAAACACAACAACACACAGACAGGACAATGGCGCCAAACCAAAGAAGACAGCCTCATGCTGTTTTGCAGGTATGGTCCACCCCTCTATCGAACTGAGACCGCTATCCGTGTGTCTTTCAACAGAATTGAGACTGCTACCCGCGTGTCTCACCACAGAACTGAGACGGCTACCCGTGTGTCTCTCAACAAACTGAGACCGCTACCCGCGTGTCTCTCTACAGAACTGAGACTGCTACCTGCATGTCTCTCTACAGAACTGAGACGGCTACCCGCGTGTCTCTGGAACCACCCTCTGCAGAAGGGCCTAGAGGATGTCTCCTCCAGGCACCTGGACTGTGATCTTTTTGCGCATCTGCTTAGATCACTACAGGCTCTTTTGGTTCCTGGGCCCTCTCACAGAAAGACATGAGACATGAGACATGAAACAAAACACAGAAAACTTACCGGCCAGTTGAAGGCTCTATGGGTGGTAGTCCCAGTGGGCTTGGGGGCTCTTGGACAAGCCCCCAAATGTTATGCCCAAATCCACGAAATCCCCCAAAAGCCAACTAGGAGACCGAGTCCCGTACATAAAAGCAAAGAGCCTTTATTTTATGCAAGTTTGCAAACTCTGTCTCTCCGTATGTCCAACGTATTGGAATAAACAGAGAGCCCCGAGCTCAGTTAGAGTTGGGTTTTTATAGTAGTAAAGGTGGGGGTGAGGGGTTTCTGAGGTTCAGGACCCCTGATTGGCTGACATTTGTGATGTCCTCGTGAGTGTGTGCTGGCAGGTGATCCTATCTACAGCAGTTGGAACATTAGGCATTTTCTTTGGATGGTCTGTTCTTGGGTGGTGCTCAGGTAATCTCAGTTTGTGGTTCTTCCTACAACCAGGTATTGCTTCAGGGTAAACTACTGAGACTCTGGCCTCTATTAAATTCATCGATGGCCAAGTCCTACTCTGGCAGGTGATAATGGTTGGAAGAAAAAAACTTCCTTTGGGTGCTCTGTTTCTATTTAGCTTATTATGGCTGGCTCCTACGTGTGTGTGTGTGTGTGTGTGTGTGTGTGTGTGTGTGTGTGTACACATGTATTGTTGGGAGGTTCTAGCTAACAGGAAGGCCTTGACCACTGTCTATTTGGCCAGCAGTAGCGTAGCCTCCTTGTATCTGGGACTCAGAATCTAGTTGCAGGGTATGAGAGAGAGAACTTGGTCAGAGAGAGCTGGTTCTATGCTAGACAGATGGGGTGTTAGCATTGAGGCAAGCCTGGCCCCGCTCCTTCTGACAGAGTGGTTACCCCTGCATCATGCCTTCATGAAAGGCAGACAGTACCCTGTCCCTTTAAAAGGCGAAACTCTGCCTATCTCTCTTCTTCCTCTTTCTCTTGCTCTCCCTCCCTCGCACCCTTCCTCTCTCTCTTTTCTCTTCTGCTGCTCCTGCTCTCAGAAGACAGTCTCTTCCCTCCCTTTTCCCTTTCTCGCAAAAAACTGCCCACTTAAGCTCTGTCTGCATGGTGTGTCTGTAGCTCACCTGCCAAGGTCTCTCGGGGGCAGAATCATCATACGAGGTTCTGTTCAGATCAGCAAGGGACAGTGAAATCATACAAGAGGTTCTGGGGTAGAGGTGGGATTGATGCTGTGGGCCCAGGCTCAGAGTTGCTCCTTAAAGATGTGAGTGAGGTTGACTCCATAGAGCAGAGCTTCTCAACCTTCCTACTCTTTAACACAGCCCCTCGTGTTGCAGTGACCCCCAACCATAGAATTATTTTATTGCTATTTCTTTTCTTTCTTTTTTAATTTATTATGTATACAGTATTCTGCCTGCACATGTCCCTGCAGGCCAGAAGAGGGCACCAGACAGATCTCATTATAGATGGCTGTGAGCCACCACATGGCTGCTGGGAATTGAACTCAGGACCTCTGGAAGAACATTCAGTGCTCTTAACCATTGAGCCATCCCTCCAGCCATACGTTGCTATTCCATAACTGTAGTTTTGCTACTGTTATGAATCATAATAGAGATATCACAACCCACAAGTTGAGAACCACTGCCATAGAGGCAAGATGGATGTGGAGCTTAGCTTGGTCATGCTGTGTAGCTCTGAGGTCAGCATCCAAAGCCACGGTGCTGTTAGCAGCTTATAGGTTGTGGGTTTTGTTCATGTGATTCCTTCAGCCATGGGTGCAGTAGTTTCCAAAGGATATTTATGGTGTGTGTGTGTGTGTGTGTGTGTGTGTGTGTGTGTGTGAGAGAGAGAGAGAGAGAGAGAGAGACAGAGACAGAGACAGAGACAGAGACAGAGACAGATCTTTGGGAATAGAGAATTAAGAAGGAAGTCCTATGTTTATTTATTTACTTAAGACAAGATCTTACTGTGTAGCTCAGCAGGCCTTTGAATCACTACACCCAACCTGATACTGAGGGACTCTGGGTAGAATTTTCTTTTTTTTTTCTTTTCCTTCCTTCCTTTCTTTGTCTTTTTCTTTTTTCTTTTTTCTTTTTGAGACATGGTCTTACTATGTATCCTGGCTGGCCTGGAACTTACTGTGTAGACCAGGCTAACCTGAACTCACATAGGTCTGCCTCTGCCTCCCAAGTGCTGGCATTAAAGGTGTGTGCCACAATACCCAGTCTTTGTGTATGACAGTGGGTCTCAACCTTTCTAACATTTTGATCCTTTAACACAGTTCCTCATGTTGTGGTGACCTCCAACCATAAAATTATTTTTGTTGCTACTTTATAACTATAATTTTGCTACTGTTATGAATCATACTGTAAATATATGTGTTTTTGGATGGTCTTGGGTGACCCCTTAAGGGGTTATGACACACAGGTTGAGAACCATTGCTCTAGACCCTTCTCCTCCCCACCCCCTCCCTCTGCTTTGTCTCTCCCTTCTTTTTTTTTTTTAATTTTCAAGACAGGGTTTCTCTGTAGTTTTTGGTGCCTGTCCTGGAACTAGCTCTTGTAGACCAGGCTGGCCTCGAACTCACAGAGATCTGCCTGCCTCTGCCTCCTGAGTGCTGGGATTAAAGGCGTGCGCCACCACCGCCCCGCTTCTCCCTTCATTCTTCCTTCCAGAGTCTCACACATTCCAGTTTAGCCTCAGACTTACTGTGTAGCCAAGCAAAAAATGACCTTAGATTTTGGATTGTCCTGTCCAGGGTGGGATTACAGGCATGTGTTACCATATCTGCTTTAGTCAGTGCTGGGATCAAACCCAGGACTTTGGGCATGGAAGGTAAGCCCTCAATTATCCACGATGATTCCCCAGCACCAGGCCTCTGTCTCACAGGTTCTGCCATCTCCCAATAGGGCCATCCCGGGGCCTAAAGTTTTAGCACATGGGCCTCTGGGGGACTCTCAAGCCTATAGCTTTCCTAAGCTTCATTTTCTCATTGGTAAAAAGAGCACAATAAAACCACCGTGTGAGACATGAGACGCACGCCGGGGAACTGAGGAGAATACTATGAGAATAGTCGGCTTCCTAGAAAGTACCCGGGACCACCTATGACTGTAGTCTGCCACTATTAGTCTACTCCTCTTGTCTTAGGGTCCTAAAGGAGCGAAGGCCCTGGGCTAATGACTTACCCACCCTCCTCCTTAGATCTTTGCATGTATTATCTTAACACATGCTTAGCAAAAAGTCATTTGACTTTATGGTCCTGATGGAAAAGGACACACAGGCATTAGCTTGGCTCTTGACCTAAACTCGAGCCTTTGAATACTCAGGAGAAACCGTCCAGCCTTCTTTCCTATGACTTACCCAGATGCCTCTTCCCTAAGTAAAGGAAGCCCTGAACGATTTCTCCAGCTTCCTTGAGCTCCATCAATGCTATCTAAAATCATCATCCCCTTGAGGAAAGTACCATGTAGTCCTTGCATCCGAACACAAATCGGAGCTGGAAAGCGCACAAGGAGCTTCAGGTAGAGACACCCATTTCTGTCTTCTCTCTTCCAGGAGCCAAGTCAGCCCTGAAGACCATGAACTTATCCTTTGAGCACTGCAACATATCTGACTGGTTGAGACTGGAGGCAACGGTGAAGGCCTCTGTGTACGTGGTGGCTTTCTCCATTGCCACGTCCATCACCGTTGTCATTATCGCAATAGTGTTACAGGATCTGCAGCTGAGGAAAGAGGTCCGACTGGTCCTCCTTTGTCATCACCTGCTGTGCATCTCTTCCTACTGTGGCCTGGGGGTTGTCTTCCAAGGAATGCGGGCCTTGCGGGCCAACAGCCCCTTGCTGCTGTGCTGGCTGGTATTTGGGGCACAGCTAAGTGCAGGAGAAGGGATCCTCCTTACTCTGGCCTTGATGGCGCTCAACACTTACCTTGCCATTTGTTATCCCCTGAACTCTCCATCCTTTGTAGAGTCTGCGAAGTACAGGATTCTGGCTGGGACCTGGACCGCTGTTATACTCAAGAATGTTGGCTTATTCCTCATAGAGCCTGCTAGCTCTCCTCCAGCCTCTGTTTTCCAGTCTGCCCCACTCTGTCCTGTCATCTTGAACGGTACGCCTGCCAGAGTCATCGGCATGCTTTTCCTTGCCCTTCCTTTGTCTGTCATCCTTGTGAGTTACTGTCTGATATACCGAGAAAGGAAGCGGGCTGGCCATTTTAACAGATCAAACATCAGGGCCAGGAGAACTGTCCTTGTTCATCTACTGCAGATAAGCTTACATGTCATCCCCACACTGATATTCATAGGTTTGGGAAAGCGCTGTGGGGTGTTTTTCTTTACTCTAAATCTGGTGCTTTTTGGTGTCTTCGCATTTGCACAGTGTTTCAACCCTCTGGTGTACGGGCTATGCAGCAGAGACCTGCAGAGAAAACTGTACTTTTGGTTGCGCTGTCAGAAGAACCAGCAGGGGCCTGGCTTAAACAACGATTTAGCTCTTTCTAGTAATACCAGACTTAATAGGTGTGTGAGGGCTGAGAACTTGCCTTGCATTCAGCCCTAAATTGTTGCCTTGCTTTGATTTTGAACGTAGTGAGACTTCTCAACTGCACCTTGGTGAGGTCAGCTAGTGTCTTACTATAAACCCAGATGAGCACTTCTGATGATCTGCTCTACCGTGTCTGAGTATGACAGCTGAAAGGGCCGAATATAGGAGTCACATGATAATGGAGTTACTGGAAGGGCTGGGGGAAACAGAAGTCAGGGTCCCACTGACTGGCGTCATGTCAAGGTAGGCCAAGAGCCTATGAGCCTTACGCTCTGGGTACTCACTCACATCTTGACAACTTTGTCTGCCAGTAGAAAGAGAAACAAGATGGCTTCTACCCACGTACTCTCCTGTGGTACCTAATTGGCCACTGAGACACTAAAAGCAAAGGAGTCTGGGAAATGTAGTTCCTAGTTTTACTGATTTGGCAGTGGAAGTTACCTCCTAAGGAGTGAGGACTGAAAGAGCCAATTTATGGGCCCTTCTCTTACTACATTTAGTTTTATTTACAGATTATGATGATAACAGAAACTAAAGACACTATTGGGCATTACGTTTCTCACATTATACAAGCCATTTTATACTATGTCAGATCCTCACAAGAATTTTGTAATGTAGACATAATTACTCTTGATTTACAAATGAGAACAATGGAGGTTGAAGAAAGATTTACCTAAGCCTCAGAGGTTCTAAATCTTGCAATTTACATAACATTTTCTGCATATTTTTTTTTTGGCACAGGGTAATCACTTTTCTTTTTTCTTTCTTTCTTTTTTTTTTTTTAAATACAAAATACAAGCAAAGGATACACACATTTAAAACGAAGTTCAGGAGAAGACAGCAGTCCTGGAAATCCTCCAATCAGAGCAAAGCAAGAGTTTCTTTTTGTTTATGTAGATACATACAGACTGAGAGATGTGAAAATGAAGAATCACATTAGACCATCACACGATTCTACCAATGCATGTTGCATCTGTAATTCACAAACATGGTCAACAAAAACATGTTCACTTCAACTCGGTTTCATTTAAATTAAAGAAAAAACTTTAAATAAAGTGGTTACATTCAAACTTTAACTTCCTTAGTACCATGCTGCCTATTTCAGCACTGCTAAGGTATTGCAAGAATGCCCAACCCTCTGATGTCTGATCATGTGTCTAGCCACACTGCAACATGAAAAAAAAGGATGCCTGGCTCTCAGCCCACAGCCTAAGATAGGCTAGTTCTCTGACCCTTCCTGCTCAGAACATGAAAGATTAAGGACTAATATCGAGGAAGACTGGGAGTTTTTAAAACTGGCAAATGAAGTCTAATAGATGAATCAAGGCAAACAATTACTGAGATTGTGGCTGCTGTGTAAAAAATTAAAAAGAATTTGTGTGTGTGTGTGTGTGTGTGTGTGTGTGTGTGTGTGTGCATGTGCGCTCAGGTCAAGGACAACTGTTAGAGCTTGGTTCTCTCTTCCACTTTTACGTAGGTTCCTTTATGTGGTCATCAGGCTTTTGAGGCAAATACTTTACCTGCCGAGCTGTCTTGCCAGCTCAACTTTTTCATTTTTGAGAGCCCAAACCAATTGCTTGAGAAAGCCAGGCCTTGACTCTCCACCTTGCTTTGGGTCTGGAGTCCTGCTATGGAGGAGATCCTCTTTCTTATCTGTCACTTTATCCAGCACATTTCCTTCTTACACATCACGTCGACGCCGTTCTGCCTTCCTGAGGCCATCCTTGTTTTCATACTCCAGAGCTTCTGTGCTGTGTCTGTACTCCTCCTTGGTTTCAAGTACTCCTCTTCCCTCCTCCATCCTCTCCTCTCAAGTTTGAGAGATGGAGTACTTGGACATGCTAGGCAGATGCTCTACTACTGAGCTATAGTACTCCAGTCCTCAGTTGCTTGACTCTTCTCTAGGTATTTAGACTAAGTTTGCCCCTTTTCCTAGTCCAAATGCTAAGAAACAAAGTTTCACCATTTTTTCCAGGAGACTCTGGATCTTATTTCCCTTGCCTCTCAGTACCTAGCACAGTGCCTGGTAGACTTCAGGCACTCAGATGATGAAATAGAACCACTAACCAGGAAGAGATGCCTTTCTACAAACCTTTTCTTTTTTCCTTTTTGGTTTTTGAGACAGAGTTTCTCTGTGTAGCCCCAGCTGTCCTGGAACTCATTTTGTAGACCAGATTGGTCTCAAACTCAGAGATCTGCCTGCCTCTGTCTGTAGACAGAAGTTTCTGTCCTGCCTGGTCCTGCAGCCATTCAGTCCCAACAAAACACACAGAGGCTTATATTAATTATAAATGGTTGGGCCTATTAGCTCAGGCTTATTTTTAACTAGCTCTTACAACTTAAATTAACCCATAATTCTTATCTATGTTTAGCCACGTGGCTTGGTACCTTATTCAGTGAGGCATTCTTATCTTGATTCCTCAGCATCTGGCTGGTGATTACAGACTAAACCTTTCCTCTTCCCAGAATTCTCCTAGTCTGGTCACTTCCTGCCTGGCTACTGGCCAAACCGCATTTTATTAAACCTATACAAATGACAAATCTTTACAAGGTGCAAGAACTTTATCCTGCAGCATCTGCCTCCTAAATGTTGGGATTAAAAATTTATACCACCACCACTTGGTGCCTTTCTATAAACTCTTACATCACAAAAGCCAGTCTGTTTTCACTGACATATTAAACAGTCTGAAAATAAAGAATCTTTTAGGACTGGAGAAATGGCTCAACAGTTAAGAGAACATATTGCTCTTACAGAGGAACCGTGGGTTCAGTTCCCAGCATCCACATTAAGCAACCCATAAACTCCTGTAACTCCAGCTCCTGAGGACCTGACACTCTCTTCTAGACTCCAGGGCATGTCACTCACAGGTGCACATATCCTCTTACAGATATACATGTATAAACATAATTAAAAATAATAAAAATAAACAAAAATAGGTCAGCCTTTAAACCATATACACACAAACAACAAAACAGACTCAGAAGATCGACATACATTTGTGCATACATATATACATATTGTATGCATGTGTCAGTATTCTATTGCTGTGAAGAGACACCATGACCATGGCAAGTCTTCTAAAGGAAAGCATTTAATTGGGGTAGGCTTACATTTTAGAGGTTTAGTCCATTATCAGCATGGCAGGAAGCATGGCATCAGGCAGGAAGACAAGGTGTTGGAGAAGGAGCTGAAAGTTCTACATCTGGATCTTCAGGCAGCAGGAAGAGAAAAAGATACTGGGCTTTGCCTGAACATTTGAAACCCCAAAGCCCACCCCCATGACATATTTCCTCTAACAAGGCCACACATCCTGATCCCTGTCAAGTAATATCACTCCCTAATGGCCAAGAATTCAAACACACGAGCCTATGGGGGCCATTCCTACCTAAACCACCATAGCATGCAACAACAATAATCAAAGAAAATGCATCTAGCAATTTGAAATGGGAGGAAATGTGGGTGGGGCTTCAGGGAGGGTAGCTGTGAGGGACTGGAGGAAGGAAAGGCAGGGGGAAGTGAAGTGATTCTATTTAAATTTAAAAAATTAAAAATAATAATATGGGTGGGGAGGGAGAAAGATTGTAAGAGCCAGAGGAACAGGGAGTTTGCTATGAGCTTGTGTCTCCCAGGGATGTGAGAACTATATCTGTGAAGTCTCATCTCACCGACATGACTGCCTAACATGAGCTGAACAAGAACATCTGGCGTGCCAATATTCACAGGCAACTAAGGAATGCTGAGAGCAGAAGACATAGTCTTCCCCAGGAAGAGTGCACCAAATGGTTATCCAAATCCAAATGGTCAGCCTGAAAATATACATATATAATTAACATTATATGTGAATTTGAAAAGGAGCAAAGATGGGTATATGGGAGAGGTTAGAGGGAGGAAAGGGAATAGGAACTGATGCAGTTATATTATAATCTCAAAAATAATTAAAAAATAATAAAAATATTTTTAAGATGTCTCTCTTTTTTTTTTTAACCCAGAAAGTCAAAGAACAACAAAAGTTGACTACACTTAACTCAGTTGTAATTCCTAGATTTAATGACTTTTGCTTTTAACATTAGTGGGTAGCTTTATACCTTCAAATGCAAATTTAATGTTTTTAAATTGGGAATATATGGTATAAAATTTAAAAAGTTGACAATGATATGGGTGGAAATACATCTCCTCCCCTGTTGTGGTTTGAAAGGAAATAGTCCCCAAAGGGAGTGGCACTATTAAGGGTCTGGACTTGTTGGAGGAAGTATGTCACTGTGGAGGCGGGCTTTGAGGTCTCATATGTGCTCAAGCTATGCCCAGTGTCTCAGACCACTTCCTGTTGCCCATGAGTTAAGATGAGGAACTCTCAGCTCCTTCTCTAGCACCATGTCTGCTTCCATGCTACTGTGTTTCCCGCCATGACAATAATGAACTAAACCTTTGAACTGTAAGCAAGCCAGTGAGCAGCTCCCCTCCATGGCTCTGTGTCAGTTCCTGCCTCTAGGTTCTAGCCCTGCTTAAGTTCCGGCTCTGACTTCCTCCAGTGATGGACTATCACCTGGAAGTGTAAGCCAAATAAGCCCTTTCCTCCCTAACTTGATTTTTGGTCATGGTGTTGTGTTGCAGCAATAGAAACCCTAAGACATCTGCATTTGCCTGGCTTCTTGATTCTCTTGTCTAAGCCAATAACTTCTGATTTTTGTGTGTGGTTTCCTCAAGAGATGATCTACAGAGAGAAAACTACTGGTAATTTCTCATTCATAAGATAATTTTATTCCTATTTCATTTTATTTTAGTTTTTGTTTCTTTTTGAGACAAAGTATCACCATGTAGCTTTGGCTGGTCTGGAACTTGCTATGTAGATCAAGATGGCTTTGAGTTCATAGGTACCCAACTGTATTTGTTTATTGAATGCTGAGATTAAAGGTATGTGCCACCATGCTCAGCCTCATTTGTAAGATAATTTAAGTCTTTTATTTTTTTAAAGATTTATTTATTTATTATGTATAGTGTTCTATCTGTCTGTATGCTTGCTGGCCAGAAGAAGGCACCAGATCTCATTACAGATGGCTGTGAGCCACCATGTGGTTGCTGGGAATTGAACTCAGGACCTCTGGAAGAGCAGTCAGTGCTCTTAACCTCTGAGCCATCTCTCCAGCCCAGATAATTTAAGATAATTTGGATTAGAAAAAGTTTACCTTGGTGATTATAATGGCAGTTTATGTCATGAGTGACAGGTTGCGATGAGAGCCAGGATCAATTTAGGATGTGAAATCCCGAGCCAGGCATAGTTGGCCTTTAATCCCAACACTCAGGAGGCAGAGGCAGGCCATCTCTGGTCCACAGAGCTAGTTCTGAGGCAGCCAGAGCTATGCAGGGAAACCTAGTCTCAGAGAGAGAGAGAGAGAGAGGAAATAGAGAGAGGTGAAATCCCTTGCAATCCAAATATAAGCTTGGGTAAGATGTAGAAGGAGAGAGAAGGAAGGAAGTGGTGGTTACAGTCACTTGCAATCAGATGAGAGTTCTCTAAAACGTGCCCTCCCACATTCCTCTGATGTTAATGAAAGAGGCAGGAAAGGGCAGGAGGTCGGGGCAAAAATATTCAAAGAAGATGGACTTTGCAAACAGCCCTAAGAAATTAAGTCACTTAAAGAAAAAAATATAAATTATCTTAAAATTTCAAACCTTTGTCTGCATGTTTCATTTCCCCCAACTGCAGCCATGTCACTACTGCATGGGACATTTCTGACCTCTGTTTAACTTAGAGCACAAACTGGCTAACGTCAGACCAAACTTGGAAAATATCTAAAAGCAAGGATATAAAAAACTTGACACTTTTTAATCATAAGAAAATATTGAATGAGTTAGGCCATTTAGAAGTTTTAGAAGTTCAACCACACTTAAAAACTTGAATTCTTGTCTCTGAGAAAGTCAAAGGTTATGGCTGGGAATGCTTGCCTGGTGGCCAAGCAATGACATATACTTAACACTGATAGAGAGAAAATGGTTGGAGGAAAGAAACCAGAGTATTTTTTTAAATTGTTTTATTTTTATTATTTTGCATGTGGGTTTTGCCAGCATGTATGACTGTGCATCATGTGTGTGCAGTGACCCCAGAAACCAGAAGAATGCATTGGAGCCACAGGACTAGAGCTATAGATAGTTGTAAGCTGTGCTGTGGGTGCTAGGAATTGAACCCAGGCCCTCTGGAAGAATAGCCAGTGCTCTTAACCAGTGAGCTCCTCCTCCAGCACCACCAGAGTATTCTTAAGGGATAAGAGGACTATGTGATGGAGTTGGCCTTGAGGATGTTGGAAAAGATTGTCCCAAAAGGCAACCTTCCTCCAAGTGAGGGGCTTTCAGGTAAAAGAGGGTGGAGGGACTACAGAGAATCCTGCTGGAAGGAGAAGGTGGTGATGGAGTAAGAAGCATCTGCTGAGACAATGATCCAGAAAGGTGAACTCTGATCAAAGTGCCACAAAGTGCTACAAGAGAGAAGGAGTCACCAGCAATTTCCTTACCTAACACACCAATACCTGCCTTTGCTAAGGATGGTCTTGCCCACCTTCCAGCTCTCCTCCTTCCAATCCTAGGGGACTCACAGGCAATCTGGAGACACAGGAACCAAAGAGCATGTGATAAGAAAGCAAAAGCAGGGACTACTTGCGGGGCGGGGGTGGGGTGCGGGATCAGTCAGAGGGTCAGGTATTGCTTTAGTTAGGGTTTTTATTGCTGTGATAAAACATGACCAAATCAATTTGGGGAGGAAAGGGCTCATTTCAGCTTACAGCTCCAGGTATCAGTCCATCATTGAGGGAAGTCAGAGCAGGAACTTAAACAGGGAAGGAACCTGGAGGCAGGAGCTGATACAGAGGCCATGGAGGAGAGCTGCTTTCTGGCTGGCTCACATGGCCTACTCAGCTTGCTCTTCTATGGGACCCAGAACCACCAGCCCAGGGATGGCACCACCCACAATGGGCTGGGTCCTTTTACATCAGTCACTGAGCAAATGCCCCACAGCATTAGCCTACAGCCTGCTCTCATGGGGGCATTTTCTCACACGAAGCTCCCTCCTCTCTGGTGTCTCTAGCTTGTGCCAAGTTGACATAAACTAGTCAGCACAGGTATGAAGATGTCACAATGAAACCCAACCTAAAATAATGAGAAAGAAACCTGACAGCAAGCTTAATGCTACCTGCAACCTTAAAAATGTAATTAATTATTCTAATGTGGCTGACATACCCACGTATCATACAATTGTGCTGAGAACACAGGTCACTGATATATAGGCATAGGGCCCTAATTCTGACTCCAAGCACTACGAAAGCAAACAAACATGATGTGGGATTCTCCTCTGTAGGCTGTGAATATATTTTATTACCATTGGTTAATAAAGGGGTTGCTTTGGCCGATGGCTTAGCAGAGTAAAGTAAGGTGAGAAATCTGAACAGAGATATATATAGAGAGAGTAGGTAGAATCAAAGAGACCCCATGTAGCTGCCAAAGGAGACAGATGCCGGAACCTTACCAGTAGGCCACAGCTTTCTGCTGATACATCAATTAATAGAAATGGGTTAATTTAAGACGTAAGAGTTAGTTAATAAGAAGCCTGAGCTAATAGGCCAAACAGTGTTGTAATTAATATAGTTTCTGTGTGATTATTTGGGTCTGGGTGGCCAGGAATGGAAGAGCAGCCTCCATTTACACAAACAAACAAAAACCCAGTAATTTCATAAAGTTTTTATAGTAAGAAAATAAAGTCATAAATCCTAAGTTTCTGATGATTAGAAAGAGGATATATTTTGGAGAGTGTTGGATATTATCCCACCTCTCGTGTTTACGAAATTGAGATTATTCTTTGGTGGGAAAACTATCAAAAGGTTTTTTTAATTATAGACACAAAGATATCATCTCACATCCGTTAGGTTGGCTACTACTAAAACCACCAACCAAACAGAAGACAATGAGTTGGCAAGGTCTTAGAGAAAATGGGCTATTGGCACATTGTTTGTAGTATTGTCAAATATCCAAGAATATGGAAAATAGTATGCAGTTTCCACAAAAAGCTTAAACATAGAACTACTATATGATTTAGCAATCTCACTTCTGGACATATATCCCAAAGAGTTGGAAACAATACACTAAAACAATCCCAGTACGGGGCTGGAGAGGTGGCTCAGCGGTTAAGAGCACTGGCTGCTCTTCCAGAGGTCCTGAGTTCAATTCCCAGCAACCACATGGTGGCTCACAACCATAATGGTATCTGGTGTCCTCTTCTGGTCTGTAGGCACACATGCAGGCAGAACACTTTATGCCTAATAAATAAATAAATAAATAAATAAATAAATAAATAAATAAATAAACAAATAAGTCTTTAACAAACAAACAGAAGAACTCCCAGCACACTTCTCTTTGTTGAGGCATTATTCCCAATAGACAAGACGTTAGGATGGAGAATGTTCCCTATAGGCTCATGTATTGGAATACCTGGTTGCCAGCTGGTGCTAATACTTTGGGGGTAATTATGTAACCCTTGTTTATAACTGAAGGAAATAGTCACTGGGGAGAGGGTGCTGATTGCAAAAATACAGCTTTCATCTCAAAGGGAACATAAGATAATTTAATATGGAGTAAAATATGACTAGACAAACTGAGGACACATATTTAGGTCACCCCAAATGCCACGTACCAATGTGGCAATAGTTTCAGAAAGTTTTTATAGTGAGAAAACAAAATTAAGTCAGAAATCAGGGCAATTCTCCAATACATTGGTGAGACTGTCTGGGGAAACCTCTGCTATAGGCTTTGGACGATGCCAGTGACATCCTTACCATTTGTTGTTGGAAGCTAGGGGATTATTAGTATATTATGGAAAGATTTTACCTTATAGTCATGAGCCATTAGGTCAAACACCGAGGTGGGAGATGCCTGGCTTTCAAAAAGGTGAAAGGTGGCTCAAGATAAGTTTCCCTTAGACTTGGAACATTCCAGATATTATCATGGCAATTCTAACCAATCGATTACCCTTATTGAATCTTTAACACAGGTTCAGCTCCCCTCCCCCCACCCTTTAGCAATTTCAGTTCACAGGGACCTCACATCTGTTGTTTACTACTTCCTGGTCCACCAAGATGTAAACATGCATCTTCATGCTTGCCATCCCAGCGAAGACCTGATGCCATGCCTACCCCACGTGATGTAATGTGCCCTCAAACTGAGAGGCAGAGCAAATGCTTGCTCCTTTGCATGGCTTCTTGTCAGGTATGCCACCACAGAAACCTGACACTAAGAAATGAGGCCGCTGATTGGATGACCTGGCCAGGCGGTTTATAAACATTAGGAAGAGGCCTGTGGGAGGAATGGGAAAGAGTTTGGCCTTGTCGGCTAGAGCAGGCCTAGAATTTAACGTAAGCTAGAGTTCAATGTGCTGTTCTAGCGGGAGAGTACAGGTGGAGACTTCCAACAGGGACATAGACAGCGAAGGCCAGGTTCTAGCAGGAACTGGAGTAGAGGCTGTTTATGTTATACTTGGCACAGAGTCTGGCTGGCTTCAGCCCACATTCTGAAAATTTGAGTGAGACTGACTTTTAAAATAATAGACTAATTGGTTTAGTGAAGAAAATTTCAAGATAGCACAACATGCAGGCTGTGGAACGGTTGGTTATTGCTCGCTGCATTTGCCCAGATTTACAGTGGATGAGGGCAAAAAGATGTGGGACATGTGTAAGTTGATGAGAAAAAGGAAGGTTGTGACAAGAATGCTAAGCTTGATGAGGGAAGGACCCTGAAGCCAGTTACAGACAGGGACGGTGTAGACAGAATAAGTGTCATTGTTAAAAAGACTGGCAACATTAAGGAGAAACCTCAGCCTCTGCACGAGGACAGAAGGGATGTTACTTGAGGACAAGAGCATACCCATGGGAAGCTCCAGAATATAACTATGTAAATTCACTTGAAATGAGGGTGTGTCTAAAAGGAAAGTGTGTCAAGGGAACCCTGTTAAAAAAAAAAACAAACGGCTGCCTAACTAAGCAACAGTCTCCTCAGTTCGGTCATGAAGCCACAGAAAGGCTGTGGGAATTACTCAAGAGGGCCAGGTCACATCTTGAGCTGGTGGCAGAACTCGGCACCATCTGCATGGTACTGACTCTGAAAGTGTGCAAAATGCAAGGGGAGGGTGTCCACGAAGGCTCGCACCAAGGTTCCAGAAAACCATGGAAGCCAGGCAATGTGTAGCAGGGCATCAGGAGCACGTTACGTCAGAAACAGAGCTATACATGCTGTGTGTTTCTACAACACAAGACTTTATTGGATAATCACAAATCCACAAGCTTTAGCACTTCCATTGGCAGCAATGTGTCAGATATTCCCACTTCCCTTAATAACCCTGGCCAAGGGAAGCAGGGGTTCATTACTGCAATATTAATGATTAACTCTCGGATTACACATTACACACACATATAACATATATCTCTATTGATTGCTATCCTTCTATCTGTATATGTATATTACAGACTAACTATCAAAAGTTAAGGCAGCAAATTGTGAGAAGCCAGAGTTGGGATACTGTTAGAAATGCATGGGCATCTGTAGGGTAAGCTAGAGACCTCTACACAGGTGCTGAAGTTACTCTTGCAGTATTTGGCTGCAGGGACAGGGCTGAGCTGTCGAGTTGAGTTTGGCTGTAGAACCCACAAATCAGGACCAGGTCCAGATGAATGAATGAGCAGATTCATTGAACGGCAGGTCCAGATGGATCAATAGGAGGACGGTAGATGGCAATTTGAGTAATCTGTTCCAACAGCAGGGACCAATCTGAATCGAAGCCCTTGGGGCATTCAGGAACTCTTCACCTGTTGGTCAAACGATGCACATATCAAGGGTTAGATGATAGGTTGGAGGTTGGTGGGAAGCATCACCGCCACAGTCCTAGTCCTCCTTATAAGGCACAGATGAGGGTGTCACACGTTTTCCTCAAACCAAATTTTTGGGTTTGGTTTTCCTGATATGACTTTAATTTGCCCATATCCTCCTAGGTCCCAGTTCACTAATACATTTATAGAGTGGGCCTCTTCTGTTCCCAAGAGTTGGCAATTTGTCAGCTTGTGTTGTACAGGTGGTGCCAACAGATGCTGCTGTTCTCACGTCCATCCAGGTGCAGGCTCCTCCCACAGGCGCAAACAGAAAGCTGCTTCTAAAAAGGAGTCTCTCAAGGAAAGACACATTCTGAAAGCAAGAACAACAACCCTTCTACATAATATAGAGTAACTTAGGCCTAGCCTTCTCTCAACCCTGGGTCATATTGTCTTCACGGAGTACCTGAGGCTACTGTGTATGGAGTTGTAAAGGTGAAGTCTATATTACAATGAAGATCAGAAATATGGGAAGTTTGCCGAGGGAAGCTGCAGTCGCTGGTGGAAATGGCCCAAGAGAGACTATAACTGCAACATCTCTGCATGCACCAGAGCAGGAGGGACAGGGATATGCAAGTCTATTGGAGCAGAGACGATGTCATCGTCAGTCCCAGATGCCAAACAGGGAGCTGCAGGATTTTTCTGTGCTTGTCTCATTGGATTTCAATCTTAGTTTGGTGTGGTATTTTCTTGCTGTGTCCCCATTCCTTCCTTTTGTAAAGGGAATGTCTGTTCTGTTCCATTGTATGCTGGAAAGAAGTAAATTCCCTTTGGATTTAACAGAGACTGACAGATCAGGGATCGCCTCAAGTCTCAGAAGAGACTTTTGACTTTCGGATAATGTTTAACCTGTTAGGACTATGGAAAATTTTAAAGTTGGACAGAGTGCATTTTGCATTATCAGATGGCCATGTACCTATGGAGGCCAGGACAGGATGTGATTATTTGGATATAAAATGTCTGCTAAAGGCTCACGCCAAAGGGATTGAATACTGGATCTCTAGTTGGTAGTGGTGTTTTGGGACGTTATGAAACCTTTGGAAGCTGGGACTTAGCTGGAGGAAGTGAGCCACTGGGGCATGAGCATTGAGGTTTATGGGCTGCCCTTACTTCTGCATCTCTCTGCATCTCTCTGCTTCATGGACAAAGAAGATGCGAATAAACAGTCTCATCTTCCTGCCACCATAGCTGTGATTGGTTTCTACCACTGTACCTCCCTGCCACGATGGGATGTCCCCTTAAACTGTGAGTCAGAGTGATTCCTTAAGCTGCTTCTTGTCAGATATTCTGTTGTATGGAGAGAAAGTAAAACCAGGAGGAAGTTAGGCAAATATCCACCACAGGGCTGGCAAAATAGCGCAGTGGGCAAAGATGCTTGCCATAAAAACCTGGATGATCTAAGTTCAATCCTCAGAATCTGCTTAAAGTAGATGGGGAGAAATGGTTCCATAAAGTTGTCCTCTGATGCCTATAGGAACACTGTGGCATGTGTACCTCCTACAATCAAAAAAGTTATCCACCACAGATAAATGGCTAAACAAAATTGGGTATAAGCATATGAGTACACAATGGAATATTATACAGCCTTGAAAAAAGGAAATTCTCAGGCTGGGTATGGTAGCACACACCTTTATTTCTTCCATGGCAGAGGCAGAGGCAGGTGGATCTCTGTGCGCTCCAGGCTGTCCTGGACTGGATAGTAAGGACATGTCTATCTTTAAAAAGTCAGACTCAGTCTTGAAACACTGTATGGCCAAATTTGCATTATTGGTTCCCAAAAGGCCCCTGTAATTTGTCACCTCTCACACAGTCCTTGTCCTTCAGCTTTCCCAGGTCACGTGAAGCACCCTTGGAAATGGGAAAGTCTAGAGCGCATGTCCGAGTCAACTGTGGGACGTTTAGCCCGGGCCCGCCATCAGGGAAAGTCTAGAGCGCATGTCCGAGTCAACTGTGGGACGTTTAGCCCGGGCCCGCCATCAGGCTCAACCTGTTACATGAGAAGCGAGATTCTGCAGACTCCTCCAGCCCACCCTGCAAGCTACACCTCAGCCATTTCATTAGACTTTACACTGTGGCCAACAGCAACAGAGACCTTTTGCCACCTTTGGAGTCCTCCCACACATGAGCTCAAGCACGACCATCTGGTTTGCTGTTCTTTGCGACTAAACTCTCCGATGACTTTGCTTGTAGTCTTGGTTGGCTATCATGTTATGCATGCTTGATGACAGAGCTCTTGAGAGCAGCCCCCCTGCCCTCCACTGCCTTAAAGGGCTTCACTAGTCCCTTCTAGATTACCGCAGGATTTTGAAACCTAGTAGTCAGCATCTGGAGGGACCCACAGTGCTCCCTAGTGGTGGGGAAGTACTGTACAGTCTTGGAAGGCACTTCTGGGATTTCAACTTCTTATATAGACGAGCCATGCCCAGAGAGTTGCCCTATGCCACCTGTTCAGATTGGAAGGAATTCCTACCTTCTTGTCACGGTCTGAGGGACAAACATGAGACTGGCCTGAGGACTGGTCCACCACTGAGTGAGTGGTGGGAAGAAGGGACGAAGGCATTTGACAGGGTCAACCATTCTGTGTCCTCCACCATCTCTGCCTTCAGGAGAAGCCCGGCTTCTGGCATCAGTCTTGGCAGTTTTGCTCTATCACTTAAACTACTGGACCACTTTCCTTTCTGGATTCTTCTCCTCTTCCTTGTGCAGACACAAAGGATGGAGTTCCTCAGCTGCCATCCTTGGCCACAGTCTATCAGTATGGTCAGAGTCGCTCTCCAGCTGCAGGTTTCCCATTGCGTCTTCAGCATCAGGGTGTCTCATCCCTCCTCATCACTCATGTATGTTCCCATGGTCAGCAATGTCTCCTCTAGGGTTCCCTAGGTGCTCTAAGAACCCATCCTGTCAAACTACAGCCCGTCATCCTACTGCATCCTGTTCTTTCTTTGTAACTTCCATTTTATATAACTTGCTCCATACGCCACAAACCTGTTTCTATATTCTCTCTCATCTCCCAAATCCATCCCATCCTCAGTCCTATGGACACTTATTTTAAATTTATTTAACCTTTTTTTTTCTGTTCCAGCAAGGTTTATCGAATACACCAAATAGGAGTATTCGTATGTTGGTCATTTTTTTCTTAAATGGCCACACACAGGGACGCTCCGAAGGCTGACATTCAGGGCCAGGAAGGATCCTGAAAGCAGGAGAGCAAAGCTGCCCTGGCATGGCAACACGGACCCATTTTTCTTCTCCTCAATGAAGAGGCTCAGGAGCATTCCTCATCACTGGCAAGAAAGTGCTGACCTTCCTCTCCGGAAGAACAAGGGAGCAAAGGAACCAAATGGCTAAAAACCCTTACATCCCTGTGATGGTTAATATTGCCAACCTGACAGGCTCTGCAGTCACCTAGGAGACAAAGAACAGTACACCTACGAGGACTTATTTACCTCTGGGCATGCCCGTGAGGGACTATATCAATTTGTTTAAGTAGGAGAACCCAATCTAAAGGCGGAAGCACCATTCCCTGTCTGAGGTCCTGCACTGTATAAAGAGAGAAAGGCTGGACCGGAACTGATCTTCCTGCTTCCATCTGCCATGCACTGGGATTCCAGGCATGTGCCAGCATTTGTCTAATTACAGAAAGGCTACTGAGTAGGGGCACCTTCAGCACCCGGCGTTCCCACCTAAACAAATCTAAGCCTAATGCTAACAGCAAAATCAAACGAGATATTTTGGCCTCCTAAGACTAATCTCTCAGGCTGGAGAGATGGCTCAGAGGTTAAGAACACTGGCTGTTCTTCCAGAAGTCCTGAGTTCAATTCCCAGCAACCACATGGTGGCTCACAACCATCTGTAATGAGGTCTGGTCCCCTCTTCTGGCATAGAGGTGTACACGCAGGAGGAATACTGTTTATACATAATAAATAAATCTTAAAAAAAAGACTAATCTTTCACTAAGGACGTTCAACCCTGACCTGAATGTGTTTCTCCATCTCATTCTCACCTCGGCTTGTTGTCACCATGGCCTCATGCACCTGCGAGGCGTTCCCAGGTACACTTGCTCTTGAATACTTTGACCAAAAATACTGGTTTAAATCATCCTATCTAAAATGTTTCTTTTAAAATATCTACCTCTTTCCCCCATATCTATTTTTAATGGACCTATGCATCATCTCCTAGGAGAATAAGATGTGTCAGCAAACTACTGTTGGACCCAAAGCAAGTTCCCCATCTTGTCTCTCAGTCCCCGGGGCGTCTGTGATATTGTTTATACATGGAAGCAGGTTTCAGCTGAGTGTGGTGGCACACGCCCTTAATTCCAGTATTCAGGAGGTGGAGGCAGAGGCATTTTGCTCTCTGTGAGTTTGAGACCAGCCTGGTTTATAAAGTAAGACCCTGTCTCAAAACAAATAAACAAACAAACAGAGGCAGGTTCTGGTGATATTGGATTTTAAAGTAATCACTGAATAGGTCAAATAATGGTTTCCCTCTAAGAAATGCAGTAAATGAAATGTTCCAGTGGCCCAGGGTTCTAAGAAGCCCAATAATGATGCAATTTAGACATGTTCTAAAGGCCCGCATCTTATACTCTCAGTGGGCTATTAATCCCAGTGGTTAATGACTTGTGAAGTCTGAGGGTCCCTGAGAAGCCCGTGTGTGGAAGCCCGAGAATGCCTTGGGTGGGCATTTTCTATAAGAATGCGGTGTCCCCTTTCCACTCCTTCTTCCTTAGATGTTATCAGCATCTAGCCTTAGGGACAACCTTGTCCTGATTCTGCCCTGCTCTTATCCTGCGCGGTGCCTTCCTCCACAATGGGAGACTCTCCTTCCCAAATACAAAGGGAACTGCACAGCTCTTCCAGCGGAGTCAATGGGTGGCACTGCAGTCCACAAACCCTAGGTCAGCATCTCCTAGAAGATGCATGTCCCAGGACTTCCTCTCAAGAAGTGTTGTTCTCCCAAAGGCAAACACTTTTTCTTTGAGGAAGAATCTTATGTGCATATGTCTTACTGGAAGGTGGAGAAGTCTGTGAGGGTCAGAAGCGGACTATGTCTTTGGTTGCTGATTCATTTTCCTGTTGCTATGACTAAATACCTGAGCCAAAGCAAAACAGGGAAGAAGGGTTTCTTTTGACTCCTGGTTTGGAGGGACAGCCCATCGCAGAAGAGAAGGCATGGTGACAGGCAATTGAGGTGGCTGGTCATATGGAATCTACAGGGGAGGGAGGGGAGAAAGAGAGGAGGAAGGGGAAGGAGAGAGGGAAAGAGGGAGAGATGGAGAGAGTGATACCTATCTCTATCTATCTATCTATCTATCTATCTATCTATCTATCTATCTATCTATCTATCTATCTATCTATCTATCTCTATATCTGTCTATCTATCTATAGATAGATATAGATATGTAGAGAGATTTTGTGTTTTAGGTATTGACTTATGAGGGCCAAGGTGTAAGGTCAGGTTTCGTGGTGTCAGTTTGATAAGTGATGGACTTACAATGTTAATCTTCATTATCACCTGGACTGGATTTGAAATCACCTAGTAGACATGCCTCTGCATATATCTGTGGGGGTGTTTCCAGAAAGATTTAACTGAGGAGAGAAGACCCCTGAACATGGGTGGCACCATTTCATGGGCTGAGGTACTGAACAGCGTAAAGGGAAGATGGTGGTACCAGCATTCTTTTCTTTGATTAATCTCCTGATTCTTGCTACAGCAACAGGAAATGTTACAGTTTAAGAGATACAGCTGCATATCTTGTACAATGACATGCAGTTTCATACATACCCTATGCTCAACGTCTATTTATCTTGTATGATTTGAAGGTGCAGTTCCGTAAAGCATGGTCAGCACAGTGGCAAGAGCACCAGGAAGCATCAGAAGACAGAAGATGGCTGTGAGTCTAGTGTCACCTGCATGCGGTGTGGAAATTTTTGCCTCATCAGATTCCATTAAAGTTAGAAAATAGTAAAGTCAAGGGGAAAATAAATCCAAACTTAAGTTTAAGGTTTTTATGGAATGCTTTTATGTAGTCCATAATCATATTTGTGTTTTCAGTTTTGATGAAACTGAAACCAGGCGTTGGTGGTGCATGTCTTTAATCCCAGCACCTGGGAGGCAGAGGCAGGTGGATCTCTGTGAGTTCGAGGCCAGCTTGTTCTACAAAGTGAGTTTCAGGATAGCCAAGGCTACAACAGAGAAACCCTGTCTTGAAAAAACCAAACTGAACCGAACCAAACCAAACCAAACCAACCAACCAACCAACCAAACAAACAACCAACCAAACAAAACCCACTCATCCATTATCAAATCACAACTCTGAGGTCTATTTTGACTGCTCTTTATTATCCCCACCTCAAAGGAGTCAACATTCAAGGAAAAACCTAGCATTATGTTTAACAGAGTAACAGGAAAGGACAAAGAAAAGAAACAGAAAAACTAGCAGTGGGAGCAGGAGATGGAAGATTGATTTTAATTATGCCTAGTCAATTGAGATACCTAAAATCAGATGCTGCACACATAAAATCAGCTATAGGATGTTAACTTATGAGAAGTTGTACCACACTCACCTTTGGGATGCTGTAACGTGCTTTTGAAAGCTTGGGTAGAAATTTTTTCTGAAAGATATAAAATTGAAGTGTGTGGTTAAACTGATCTGTGAGTCTGGTATTCCAGCCTCCTCCTAAAGCTTCCTGCTGGAAGTTCCACTGTGTCTTGCAGACTCTGACCAACAAAATTGAGAAAGTCCTCCTTAGAACCCTTTCTCTTTCTCTGGAGCATCTTTCCTAAGTCCTGATATAACAGGCCCCAGACCTTAGCTCAACTGACTCCATGATGGAAGTACCATTTAGGCCATAAACTCTGCATGTATACAGTACCACCTGCCAAAATGAAAACCAAGACTTAATCCATCAAAGCCCATCCTTCCGGGAAAGTCTCTAAATGGACTAACCTTGCTTTTGGGTTTCTGTAGTTCTGCTTCTGGCTAACTGTTGTTATTAACTGAAGTATGTCAACTCAAGACATAGTTTTTCTGCTCAGCTCACTCTGAGAAAGGCTCAGTGCTACACTGGGGTCCCAAACACCCAGTGTCATTGCCAGGTGGCTAATAAAGACTTGCTATTGGCTTAAACCCATGTCCCTAGAAGTCTTCTCTGGTGGCTACCCCACAGCACTGAGGAGTTTTCCATTACAATCTCTTAGTTCCCACCTGAGGCATTCCAGCTTGTCTTTCTACACCAGAACTAGCTAGTTAACACATGCTTGCTGCATGCTAACTGGGTGTCAGATACTCTGACTAATGGACTATACCAATATAACAAACCCTAGGTGGGTGCGGATCTAGAAGAAAGCTGTTTGCTTGCTTGCTGTCACTGTTGCTGGCAAGCTCATCTATTCTGTTGCTGAGGTATTCCTTCTCCGGTATTAAAATTGTTTCTTCAGGATTCGAACATAGACTGAAACCTGCAGCTCTCTTGGACTCTTCCAGGATTCCAACACCAGGCTGGGGGTGCTGACCTACCCACAGACTGAACAACTACCAGGTACTTGACTTCTCAGTTGGGAGACACACAGTGTTGAAATACCTGGACCACAGCGTCTAAGCCACATAATTATAAATGTATTTAATATATTAATAGTATAGGATTATAACAACATGTGATCACAACTATATATCTGATAAATCACATATACATATAGATAGATAAACACACACACACATATATATGCACACCTACAAGGTGAGACAAGGGAAGAAATCTGTTCCAGTTTCAAGAAAATGCAGAAATGAAATAGCAGATTTTGACACTGAGATGCTAGATGAATATGTATATTCGTCTATCAGTTGAATATATATATGTTCATCTATAAGTTCTATTCCTTTAGAGAACCCTGATTAATACAAATTGCTTGACTAAATTTCAGATTTGCGCTGGTTAGGGTAGAATTAAAATCCTGCACACACAACCCCAACGGATGTGGTAGGCAGCACACACACCTCATGCCCTGTGCCCACACAGCTGCTTTAGCTGCGGCTTGTTTTGTATGCCGTCTTTCTCTGGCCTGTCTTCCACTTGTTTGAGAGTCAACTCTTCCTTTGGCTTCAGTGCTGAAACTTCTCTGCGTGCACCCTAGTCAGAATGGCTGTTGTCGCCTCAGGGTTTTGCATCTACCCTTTGACGTGTGTGCTGACTGGTACTGAGACCGTGAGCATGAGATGCCTCTCTCCTGGGTGAGAAAACTTCACACTAGCATCAAGGGTTTCCCCATAACTAAATAATGACGCGTCCAGTGAAGAGTGAAACAAGCAAGGGGTGCCACCACCCTGCCCCTCCACTGCAATACCTGCATCAGGAATGTCAGGGTTCGATCATAACAGCGCAGACTCAATCGCCAGTTCCTTGATGGTCCGTGGCCTCCCAAGATTTCAAATTCAGAGGGTGTCAACCATTCCCTATCTTTACTCTGTATGGACTTCACGGAGATCCCTGTAAGACCACAGTAGACTGATTGTGAGCCTGCTTTGTCCCTAGAGCTCAGATTCGTGGCCCCTCCCATCACACTGGGGCTGGAGCCACCCAAACTGTGCTTAAAGTCAATAGCAGAAGAGTTGTGCCTCCTCCCTGGCTTCAGGAGTCCCAGCTCAGCCCTGGAGTTCTCTAAAGTACTTTGCATATTTCTTTGATTTTCATGCATGAAAAGAATGATAATCACTACCACAGACCTTTTGAAACTACTTCAGGGTCACATAGGAAAGGACAAGCTAGTGACTGGCTCTGCAGGGTGAGTGGATTTCAATGAGGTTGAGCTCTCATGCTGAGGAACAACCAGAGTCTCAGGAGGCCCCAGACAAGGTGGAGGTGGGGTCCTCAGCTTAGAGCTGAGGCTGCAGCTGGATTCTACAACTTGGGAGTTCTGTGATGTTATTGTCTACCCAAATTAATAAGACTATTGAACAGAAGCTTGCCCGTCCTTGAAGTCATAGGCTGAAACTATTAAACACGAACAAAATGTTCTCCAGTGTAAATATAGATTATGCTAAAAAGCTAATTATATGTTCAACAGCTTCATTAATATGAATACACAAAGCAAAATCACAACACTGTTTCATCCCACCAGGATGACCATAATAAATAAACAACAAGAAATAAGAGCTGTTGATGTTGGAGGGCTCCTGTATTGCCCATGGGAATATAAAACATTAGTGATAGTTTGTTTGTAACCTAACAAATAAAGCTTGCCTGAAGAACAGAGTGCAGAGCTAAGCCACTAGTTAGACATAGAGGCCAGGCAGTGGTGGCACCTGTCTTTAATCCCAGCACTTGGGAGACAGAGGCAGAGGGATCTCTGTAAATTCAAGGCCACCCTGGGCTACATGAGATTGAATCTGTCTAAAAGAGAAACAGAGCTCACACAAAGGTGATCACAGCATTTGGGCTCACACGCCTTCAATCCCAGTACAAGGGAGGTGGAGACAGGAGTGATATGGCTGGGTGAAGAGAGGAATGTAAGGCAGGAAGAGACAGGAGCTCAGGGCAGTCTGAGGATTTGGTGAGAGGATTCAGTCTGAGCAGTCGTCTGAGGTTTCCTAGAGACAGGATCACCCCTTTGGTCTGAGAATTCAGTAGAGGTGAAAGGTCTCTCTATTGGTTGGCTGCACTGCTTCTCTGATCTCTCAGCTTTCACCCCCTATACCTGGCTCCGGGTTTTTATTATTAAGACCAATTAGAATTCGTGCTACACTCAAATATACACCATTTCTCATTGTGTACTTCTTGCAGTTCTGGAACTCACTATGTAGACCAGGCTGGCCTCAAACTCACAGAAAGCCACCTCCCTCTGCCTTCCAAGCGCTGGGATTAAGGGCCACCACACTTGGCTCATTATTGCCTTTTTTAATGTATTATTATTTTTTAAATTTTATTTATTTATTTTTTGTTTGTTTTTGGTATGAGTGCTCCATCTGCATGTACCCCTGCACACCAGAAGAGGGCATCAGGAGCCATTATAGATGGTTGTGAGCCACCATGTGGTTGCTGGGAACTGAACTCAGGACCTCCAGAAGAGCAGTCAGTGCTCTTAACCACTGAGTCGTCTCTCCAGCCCCCTTATTGTCTTTTTATATGAGAAAATTCGGGTTCAGAAAGTCCCACCCTCCACTCCCTGTAGAGTTGAGACCAACACACTTGGCAAAGCTGAGTCTGGAACTTGGGTTCTCTGATTCTCAATCCTGTGATGCTCTCACCGTGACAAGTGTCCTGCCCAGGTGCTACTGACCCAGGGATGTGAAGGCAGAGGCTGAGGGCCCCTCCCTGTTTATGGCTGGTTAGAAGAAAAAAATACAATAGTTTCCATCTTTGGATAGAAGTTCATGGGCTTCTCTCTGGTTCTCTGGGCATCTCATGGCTACATCCATGTTGTTGTGAGTGTCTATTATGTATGATTTCTTCAAGTGCCAAAATAGCGTGTTAGGATCCCTTCCTGTTTTCAAGCCAACCTCCCCCCAATTCCTTAAGCAATCCATTAGTTTTTGCTATTCATTTCTTTATCAGCTGCAAATTAAAGACCATGAAACCCACCTTGCTTGAATCTCTTCTTATGTAACACTCCCTCCACACGTCACAGGAAGCAACTCAGCCTTGAAATGTACAGCTTCATTTCTGCCCAGTATTGGAGCTGAAAGAGAAGATTTGTCTGTCTCACTTTGAAGGTGCTCCTGCCTCCTTTGGCCATTCTTCTAAAGGCAGAATGCCACTTGGGAAATTCCGATCTACGAATCTCTACCTTTGAGGTCTTTTCTTAAAGGAGATCTTTGGATACATAGTGACAGACAGTCCACCTCTGTCAAATTTATAAAAAACCTAGACTACTTCGGTAGACACCGAATTTGACACCAATGAAACTCATGAATTATACAGATGCTGTAGTGGTTCTGACGGCTGCTTAGTAGCTAAGTTATTTCACTGCAGACGGCAGCTAGTCACAAGTCCATTTGCACACCGACTGGGCGAGTAGGGAGAAGAGATGATGGGTATGCTGGAAAGTTCTATGTCAACATCAGATAGGAGGACTTGATTGGGTTGTAGGCAAGCCTGTAAGGTATTTTCTTAATTAGTGATTGATGTCAAAGGACCGAGCCCATTGTGGACTGGTGGTTCTGGGTTCTATAAGAAAGCAGGCTGAGCAAGCCACGGGGAGCAAGCTGATAAGCAGCACCCCTCCATGGCCTCTGCATCACCTCCTGCTTCCAGGTTCCTGCCCTGTGATGTGGAAGTGTAAGTCAAATAAATCCTTTCTTCCCCAAGTTGCTTTTTGGTTGTGGAGTTTAGTGCAGCAACAAAAACCCCTAACTAAAACAATGGGCCACCTAACAGTCTTGGTCCTACTTTCTCTTTTTGTCTGCTCTGCTCCATCTCCTGCTTCATCTCCCTCACAACAGCATTTTCTGTCTGTAACTGAGAGAAAAACCCCAGAAAGTTCTAGGATAATCTGAAAACTATGTTGAGTGGGAGCTGCAGCTCCACAGGAGTAGAGATGAAAATTCCTCAGATTTCTGGGAGATGAGAAATTAAGCTGGCCCTGCCTGTCTTCTGCAGAGACCTTGGTGGGGGTGGGGAGGGGCGGATGAGGGAGGAGCACCGTTCAGGGTGCTGAGACTAAGTTTGAGAGGGAGCTGATCAAGACAACAATGGACTGAAGATGGTTGGCATAAATCACCCTCCTCTTTAGAAATGAAGGAACTGAGGTCAGACTCAAGGGGTAGGCCGAAGTCCACGTATCATAGAAGAGAAAGCTTGGACCCAGGTCTCTCCCACCACTCTGACTTATTCCTGCAGCCGTCTCTTCTCCATTCCAGCTCTGGTAGCACGCTCTGCCGGTCCAGCGGATATCGAAATACAGAGTTCTTCTCTCCATAACTTTGTGTGTATTTTTTTCTGAGTCTGCTGGATTTAGGCCTCCCATTTTGAAGAGGAAAAGGAAACACACTGATATCGACTCTAACCCACTGAGGTATGGGTATAGGGGAGATTTGGAGTTTTGATCAAACTAATTCATAATACAGCCCCACTGTATTTTGTTTTCAAATAAAATAGCCAAGCAAGGCAAAATTCAGTTTTTGTTGCATCCAAAGATGATTTTGCCCATATAATAACGTGAAATCTATCACAAAACCCATAAATACAATCATGGTCAAAATATGATTTAAAGTTAGTTTAAAGTAATTGTTATGGTCACTCTTAAACTTTAGAAGTGTGACTTATTTGTCAGTACCCTGCTGTGTATTCAGCATTATAATAGAAGGCCCAATTGTTGGGATTCATTTAGTAAGCACCAAATAAGGTCAGTCTCCTCAGAACTAAGGTCATAATTCCTGTGGGGGAGAAAACTTGGAAAGGCTCAGACAACCAGATTGAGTTGGTCCCCTGAGGTTTAGGGATACATGTACATTCTAAGGCAAAGTGCCAAACCACGTTTGTGACCTCATAACATATTAGCGGGACTGGATTGTGCCAGCATGGGCCCCTTATACCAGGCTCCGGAAGAAAAGCTGAATTTCTTTTAATGAGGCCCAACCTGGTGTTGGGCCCCTCCTCTTCCCTGCTGTGGAAGTGATGGTAGCATCTCATAAGGGAGAGTGCATCCTCTACTTCCAGCATTATCTCACAGCTAAGACCATCAAACAAGACACCTACACAAGCGCCCAGTCATGGCGGTTCTCTTCAGCCTCCCCAGCCCGGATGGGACCACACCAGCTGCTATAGAAGAGAGGCGGAGCTCCAGGAGAGCAACGAAGGCTGGAAGGCTAGCAGCCCAGCTTTCCATGTCCTGTTCTAGGGCTTGCCCAGCCTGAAGATGAGGAGGTGCTTTAGATGCAGGAAACAGCAAGGGCTATTCCTTTGCTGTTTGCTCTTTTGGGCAGGGTCTCGATGTCTTAAAAACTGAATATCAGGTCAGAAAGGGCACTCAGCTTCCGGCGTGGAATGCTGTCGCTGCTAAACCGGAACTGGGAAGTTACAGGGCCTGCTCAAGATAAAAAAGAACTCACCGAAAGGGAGGAGGCAAAGGACTGTGAGAGAGTACATTTGCTTCCTGCTTACAATTCACCCAATCTAGACACTTTAATAACCAATGTCTAAGAGAAAAGCATTTCCATAAAAGTCAGGTCCAGCTTAAAGGGAAGGAAGAAATTAGGACACATAAGATTGGATGATATAAATACAGTTCACAGTCTTGCTCCAAACACCTTTGCTTTGAGATTTTGCTGCTCTCAAATTGATAGATCAGCCTGAGTAGAGATTTTTTAAGGCTTTAGATTCCCCCAAACCTTAACAAAATCTGTGTGCACTCAGGGGCGAAGGGAAAGACCCACAGAGGCCATCTTACCCCTGGTCTTGGCAGAGCATCCTGGATTCTTTTCTGTTTTCTTTCTCCTGATAGGGGCCTGGCAACCTACTCTGCTGCCATCTAGGAGAGACACAGGCAAATGCAGAGTTGAACCAAACAACAGCTGAAAATGGGAAGGAGCAATGGAGGCCTCTCTGTTATGTTAGAGTACTTTCTGCACACACTGCGGATGAGAGCTCACAACAAGGAGCAAGCACACACACACACACACACACACACACACACACACACACACACACACACACACACACACACACACACCAGCAACACAGCTGGGCCATTGTCAAGAGTGTAAGATTCTTAGTTTGGTTAAATTAATATTAAGTGTATTCCAAAGCCTACTCCATGCATCTGATGCAAAAGTGGTAATCATTTGGAAAATGATGTCTAGGCTTTGTCCAGGAGAAAGGAATTTCTTAGATCATTACTAAAACCAGATGGCAGGGGGATGTTTGTAAATATATACATACTATATGAATAAGATTGTAGGAAACATCACCATGTATACATATTTGTGATTAAATTGTTCAAAAATATTCTAGGATCAACTGGTCTCTCTGTCTAACTATCTGAAAATATGTGCCATTTTTTTATTGCTCTCAGAACAAATTACCAAAACATCCATAGCTATCTTAGTTAGGGTTACTATTGCTGTGATGGAACACTATGACCAAAGAAACTTGGGGAGGGAAGGGCTTATTTGAATTCCACATCCATATCACTGCTCATCACTGAAGGATGTCAGGATAGGAAGCTAAACAGGGCAGGAACCTGGAGGCAGGAGCTGATGCAGAGGCTATGATGTGGTACTGCTTGCTGGCTTGCTCCCCAAGGCTTACTTAGCCTGCTTTCTTACAGAACCCAGGACCACCAGTCTAGGAATGATACCACCCACAATGGGCTGGGCCTTCCCCCATTGATCACTAATTAAGAAAATACCTCACAGCTGGATCTTTTGGAGGCATTTTCTCAATTGAGAGTCCTTCCTTTCCAATATCTGTAACTTGTGTTAGGTTAACTTAAGACTAGTCGTTACAATAGCGTCATACAATACAAGTTTATTTAACAATTATGTCAGTTAGACATCTGATGTGGATCTCACCAGCCCTTTATCTGTTTCTAGAGGGGAACCTAGTTTCTGGTCTTTTCCAGGTCCTCAAGGTCACCCACCTTCTGTGGCCCCTTCCTGTATCCTCAGATCCACCAGTGTTGCATCCTTCTGATGACTCTTTCACAGTTATTTCCTCTCTCTGCATCTAAGAAAGGTCCCCTATTTCTCAAGACCCATAAAATCAGGGTGGTGATCCCTGCACCTATAGTCAAAGACAATGTCCCCCAAGGCCCTAGCTTAATTATGTATGTAGAATGTCTTTGTTATTAAGATAACAGGTTCCAAGGGCAAGCAGGAACTCAGGGAGGTCACCACAGTCTACCCTATTGTCACACACAACAACAATAATAATTCTCGCATTAAATAACTTATCAGCAACACCAAAATCACATAAACTCTCATTCACTTCCTTACTTCTTGTCCCTTTGGATTTTCTTACAGTAGTGTTGTTCCCAGTCTCCACGGTATCTAGAAAAAAATAAATGGCAATGAGAGAATAATGAAGAATGATTACAAATCATAAGACACTGCAAAGGCCTTGCTTACATCAGTATTTGAATCATCATTTCCTTCCTCCTTCTAGAAGAACCCAAGGCTGCTGAACTGAGAACTAGGAATCTAGGGAGGGCACTGGCCATTTTTGACTCCCCCACCCCCAATGGGACATTTTAAATCTTAACGTATTTTTTTCACAGATAAAATACTAATTTAGTGGAGAGATTTCTGGGCAAGCCCTGATTAGTTCTTCGACACACTTGAGGAGTCTGGTTGGAAATATACACTGGGTTGGGAATAGTTGGTCTGAGCTCTTTCTTCCTCACCAGCAGCAGCAGGCTCTTACTAGATCGGGTCCTTCCTAAGCCATGTCAAAGCAACTTCATTATCTAGCTGCAGACGTTTACCTGCTGTCTTGCTAGAGCTGGTCACAGGGCATACTAAATGTATCAGGAACAGCGAGCATTTAATGCAGGCAGGCTTGCTCAGCTCACTCCCCCTTTTCTCAGTTCTGGGCTCAGCCCATGAAATAATGCCACTCAGGGTTTATCATCCTATCTCAATTAACCCAGTTAAGAAAATCCCTCACAGTCATACCCAGAAGCCAACTTGATCTACATTGATACTCTCCATCAGATTATATATGATGTCAAATTGACAATTAAACCAAGCGTCACACCGTTTCTGTGTTTTTCCTCTCTTGTCTTGCTGCTTTGTCAGAACTTTATCTGTTTTGATTATTTTAGAGTATAGTCATATGAGCCCTCTCTGACATAGAATAGGAGGCTAGAAGCAAGCTCTTCTGACCCCTTTCTTTATACTTGGTGATCTAGCATCCTGAATACTAATCTTTTTTTTGCCATAGAAAACATGTATCATTTATTACATGGACTTAGAAATCAACACAAATCAATGTCAGGCACTTCTTAAGTACGCACTATGAGAAATCTCTACCAAAGAAAGATCCACACATTGAGCAGGCGACACCAGAGAGACTCACTCTTCCATTTTAGGAACAGTACGGAGTTAGAGAATTGAAAAGATGAAATATTGCATAATTAGCCCAACTGTATCCTGTTATATTTCTTCCCAATTTCACTTCTTAAGCATCCAGAGTGCTAAACTCTGCTTTCCCTTACTCTGTCAGGGTCTTCATGACTGCACCTGCTCTGAGGAATGTGGCACATACGTTTTAAGTAGCATCCTGCATCTTTATTTTCTATTACATCTGATTACACAGAAACACAGAATGGCTGATTGCTGTTTTTCTTCCTTCCTTCCTTGATGGTCTCTTGCTATGTGGTCTTGGTGGCTGATACCAGCCCAAGCTGACCTTGTACTCCCAGCAGTTCTGTGTCTCCTTCTTGAATGTTGGAATGCAGACTTACATCACCACGAATTGCTTATTTTGCTGTTAAAGCTTGTTTCAGCAAGTTTACTTTGTAATACGAGGTCTCACGTTACAAATTCCTTTAGACATTTAATGCTGATCTTTGCTATTTAAGCAAACATGAAGAAAAGTTTGAAGGAAATGGAATGGAGGACATCTTTTTCGGCTTTCTTCAGGCTCAACCCTAATTACAGTTTTATTTTGTCATCCTTTTCCAGCTTATGCTGGCTGAACTGGTGTTCTCCAAAACATCACCATTCTTGTTGATCTGAGGATAATGTGAATGTGACAATGGCCTTTGGTCCGAATTCGAGTAGATCAAGGACCAGAAATTATGTATTTTTCTTGTCTTTCTGAATTTAGATGTCAGCATAAGAAGTTAATATTAAGTAGAGTTAAGGTGTTAACTATAGAATAACATATGATTCTTCTACTGGTATCTATATACCATAATCTAAATCTATCCTCCTGATAGACTCTCTGATGATGCAAAGGTCCAGAGCAGAGAGTCAAGTCACTGGTGGGAGGACAGACAGAACTAAAGTGGTTACTGAAAACCTACTGGTCTGGGAATAATGGTTATGGGCAATGTTTAGAATACCGTTAGAGGAAAAAGAGCAACCTTCATTGGGTGAGCAAACACCAGGACAGCAAGGGCTAGCCGAGTATGGAAGCTGCTCCTGAACAAGAAATTGAACATTGTGTTTGGAGAACAGATGCAGTCAAATATGTTATGTAAAGAAACCCTTTCTACGTTGTCTTGAAAGTGAGAATGATACCAGGATACCAAGGGCAATTAGAAGATCCCAAAGTCACATATGATCTAGGATGTGCTGTTACCCCTATTAACAAAGTAGAACAGACTACAGATGCATTCCTAAAAATGCCTGCAGAGAAAACTAGACAGCTGTCTATGAGTTCTCTATTTACACTATTATAAACAGATTTTGAGGTTGTCTGTACTGTATGTGATTGCTGTAGCTACAGCAAGAAATATAAAGTGCCTGGAAGAAAGGACCAACACCATCCCTCTTCTCGGCAACTTAATACTACACACTCAGACAAAAGGAAAAGACACCTTAGGGACCTCTTCCCTGTCCTCAAGCTCCCTGTGCTTAGCTGTGACTCCCTGTGACTACCTACGAGGCACTTCTTCCCTTCTCTGTCACGCCACATTACGTAAGACTAGGTTTACCACCTGCATTCAGAATGCCAATCAGCAGCGCTAATGCACCTTTTATTCTTAAGGCAAAATGTCACAAGAAAATGAACACTCATTCACCGCTGCCCTGCCCACTTGCCCTTTCAGTATTCTGTCTACCATGATGGCCAAAGGGTACTAGAAATACAAGGGAAACTGAGCTTTTAAAATAAAACTCTCAATATAATGGGAAATACACATTTTATAAATTTTATGACAAAATCAAATATATTCAAATGATTTATCTTATGGCCACTTTTACCAAGATATCAAGAGAAGTTAAACAACTTTTAAAGTTAGTATCAAAACAAGACACTAAAATCTATCCACATGTACAGAGGTATAAATCTTTGTTCTTTTCAAAGCTGAGCACAGTGAGATTAAATGAGATGTTTGCTCACACCCAGAAGTCCCATATTAACATCTGGAGCCAGGACTGGCTGAGTTCTGCCCCACGACATGTAACTGCCAGCATGACATCATGGGGTACTCCGCATATTTAGGCCTAATACTGTTGGACCGTTTTCATATTCTTATATATTAAATCTTTTTACTCAGTCATAATTTTGCTTTTATGTACAAGTACACAGCTTAGACTAAAAAGGTTAAAAAAACCCAAAAACCTCCTATTTTGTAAAAGTGGTAAAGTTTTATGCTTTCTTATAACATGTCAATAACTGATTATACTACACCAACATTAACAATGGAGTAAACACTTTAAACATCCAATTAAGAATAAATTTTAGCCCATACCTTGGCCACGCCAGTATGTGCTGGTATGTGCTGAACTGATGCAACAGCGACCCGGCAACTATGCACATGATTATTCAAATTAGAACATACAAAGCTAAAAAGCTGTAGGTCTGGGCTTGGGAGGAAAGGGCAGGGCTACACTAGATGCTATTTCCCTTTGACAAAACTAGAAAGTAAGTTTGATAAAGTACAAGAATGTGTGAGTGGAACTCAGCACACAGAGCCCCAGGGGCTGGAGGCTGGCTTCCTAGGTGTAGGAGGGCAGACAGCAGACTCCAAGAGTGCACTGGAGCCGACAGCAGACCTCCACCACACGGCACCCGTCAATGCGCAGCTGAGCCCAATGGGTTAGACATTAAGCGTCTAACACTTTCCTGAGATTTTTCATCAATGCATACAATGTAGACTTCTATTTCTTACCAAAATCTTCAGGAAATTTTTAAGTCTGAGACTAAAACCAGTTAAATTTTTTTCTTTTTTTTTTGAATATTCAGCCTAAATTTTGACAGTTTTGACTAAGTTTCAAATTTCCAGGCCACCAGGCATATAGAGTCACCAAGCATATGTTAAAACACATGAAAATTTAGTGGATAGTTATGACAGAAATACCGTCAACTTTTAGATAAAGTAAAAAAATTGGAAATATAAAAGGAGTTTTGGGTCAAGTTACTGCTAGTATAAATAATGTAACATGCCAACTTTTCAATCAAATTCTTGAAAACATTCAGAGTACTTGCAGTTCCTAACTATTAAGCAAGGTATTGTATGCAGTGAAAGAACATGTAAGAAAACCTACCAAACAAACATAACTGCAAACTGAGAAATTACCAGTGTTCACTGAGAGCTGTGCCTTATGTTTACTCTCAAATTCATTTTGGAGGTTTGTCATATATGTAATACCTAAAAAGGCTGCGGTTAAATTATTTACTTCTATTTATAGAATTTTACCTCTGGGTAGATATATTTCACACCATGATTTCCAATTAAAAATTACCTGGTAATGTTAATCACAGTTTATGATTGACTGACTAGAAGCTGAGCTGGCATAAGGATCAAGAGAAGGGAAAGTCTGGCAATCGCTCACCATGCAATTCTGCCCCCGCACACCTGGCCAGGAGTCGAGCAGACACCCCACTTACTTGCGCTACGTTTTTCCATCTCTATTACTGAGCAACAAAAGCTGGTATACAATGCCAAGCTTTTTCCTGCCTTTTTTTTTTCTTTTTAAAAAAGAAGCAGCTCAACAATTCTGGGTCAGGGCTGGCTTGTTAGGACAGTACAAAGAACAGAGCGCTAACTACAAAATGACGCTAGGGTAGTAACTAAGGTTATTAGTTTTGTTATTTGCTTTAGAACACAAATCAAAGCCATTAAACTGAACTTGAGGTATATACACAATACATATTCAACTTTAAGCAAAATACTTTCCATAATATTACATTTTAAAAACTGGAAGCAGTATCTGTTCTGATTTGTAGTTGATTCACTGTAATGAGAAGGGAACATTCAACTTGGGGTGGGATGGGCAAGTCACACTGACAATAAAACCCTAGAATTCAAACGTCTTCCTCTCTCTTGTTACTCGCCACAGCTATACCATATCCTGGGAGGATCCATCATGAGAAAATGTCAGTCACAGCTTTGAAGCATTTTGGAAGGAATTGAGAGCAAGCTGGGTAGTGACATTTCATCTTTGTTTTCAAATAAGTGGTCTTAATTTTTCTTCTTATAGAAAAATTCTTAAATCAGTTTATTATAAATATATCTGAACTTTTTTTTTTCAGCTCTCAGGTAAAGTCCAGCACTTTGTGGATGCAGAGTCCGTTAAGAAAAGCTCAATAGAGATCATCTGATCTTCAGCCGTGACATCATCCACTCAAGACCTTGGCATAATCCCTTGGCAGTAAGAGCGCAGCATGCTTGGATAGGCCACTGGTGGTCTTTTATAGACGTTAGCTTCAAAAACTGGGAGATCTCTGCTACTGTCATGCATTCTTTAACATCTTGTTTATTGGCAAAAATCAGCAATCCAGCTTTTCTTAGGTCCTCAGTGTTAGTATAGTTAAGTGTTCCAGGAAGAACGAAGGGACTCTTGACCGCCAATATCCCACATCAGGAAACGGGTATTATTTACCACGATCTCTTCCACATTACTTCCTATTGTGGGGGATGTATGTAGAACTTCATTCATGGAAAACTGGTATAGGATGGTGGTTTTCCCCGCATTATCCAGCCCAACAATGATAACTTTGTGCTCCTGGTGATTGAACAGCCTCCAGATCCGAGTGAAGAGAATTCCCATCCTCGGGCAGCGGAAGCCCTCCAGCCGCCCGGGCTCAGGCTGCGGGGCAGAAGGACGCGCCGGGGCCTCCGCCACTGCTCCCGCGTCCTCCGCGCGCCCGCTTCCAGGGACCCGCGGGGAGGCCGCAGCCCAAGCCGCCCAGCCACGCGCGAGGCCCCGTTGCTACCGCTGCAGCGCTCGCCTGGCTTGCGGGCATCGCCGCCACGTTGTCTGCTCGAGCCTCGCGGGCCACCGTCCCCACCCCCCAATACTAATCTTAACCAAGAAATTTGCTGTCCATGGATCCTGAGACAGAGACAGAAAGGAGCCCCCACTGTGAACTAAGACAAGGTGTTTTTTGCCGGGCGGTGGTGGCGCACGCCTTTAATCCCAGCACTCGGGAGGCAGAGGCAGGCGGATCTCTGTGAGTTCGAGACCAGCCTGGTCTACAGAGCTAGTTCCAGGACAGGCTCCAAAGCCACAGAGAAACCCTTCTCGAAAAACCAAAAAAAAAAAAAAAAAAAAAAAAAAGACAAGATGTTTTCTGGGGGAAAAACAAAGTAAAATAAACCAAAACCAAAAATCAAAACACACCAAAACCAAAAACCATATAACACCTTCAAAACCATACCTTTCAATAATCCCATTTAAGATCCAACAAAGCCATTCTCTTCCCACTTTCACAGTCTTTTCCTTTTCTCTACTTGAAGTTCTAAGAAAAAAGAAAGGGAAACAAATTTATTTGAGAATTATGGGGAGAGGGCCTCGGGAGATGACTCAGCTGCTAAGAGCACTGACTGCTCCCACAGAGGACCTGGGTTCAACTCCCAGTGCTCATATGACCGCTCACACCTGTCTGTAACTTTAGTACTAAGGGATTCAAATCTCTCTTCTGGCCTTTGTGGACACTGGACATACATGGACAACATTCACACATGCAGACAGTCATATACTTAAAAATAAATCTTAAAAAAGAAAAATATGGGGTAAAGACAGCTAAATCTAAAGGCTACTTGAGGGGTAGTATGGACTCCTTAATACAATAGATGCTTCCATATATATATCTATGTGTGTGTGTGTATATATATATATATATGAAGGTGATCTAAATGAAATTACCAAATAATGTGAGAGACAGAGCCCCAGCTGGCCATCTCTTGTTATTAAATAAAACTTCCAGTACCAGAACTAGGTTACATTTAATTAAGCTCTTGGCCAGTGGAGTCCCATTGGAACCCCCAAAGAAACCAGGCTGTTACTAAGACTACGGGTTGCTCTCCCCTAACCAACAGCAAGGTCTCATTGTTGAAGACACCTATGCAACCTATTGAATGTGGAGATGTCAAGCTGGTGCCTACATAGAACCTTCATCCCTGTATGCTAACATCTTGGCACAGGAAGGTACTCTGCATACTACCAAAGGAGAGACTCAAACAGTGACCCACCCACAAGCCCTTTGATCTGCATTGGTGTCCTGTGTATAAAATATGCTAGTGTAAGGGTGCCACAAAACTTGTGGAAGTAGCCAGCCAGTATCTGGTTTCACTTAAGGCCCACTTCATGGAATGGCACCCATATCCAACACTGCTTGAATGATCAAGCACTGAGACCAGATAGCCCAGGGATCTAGGGAACCCATATCTAACACTGCTTGGATGATCAAGAACTGAGACCAGATAGCCTAGGATCTAGGGTAAAACCAAATACTACTGTTCTAAAACAAAGTAAAGCATAACAAAAACAAACAAGCAAAAATCGCAATAAAATGACTCCTATGACATTCTGCTACACTCCTAGACCAGCGCCTTGCTCAGCTACCATCAGAGAAGCTTCCTACTGCAGCAGATGGGAACAGACACAGAGATCCTCAGCCAGACATTACGTAGAGAATGAGAGACCTTGGGACATTCAGCTCTAAAAGGGATAGCTCCATCAAATCCCTCCTCTCAAAGCTCAGGGACCCCTCAGAAGAGGAGGTAGGAAGAGTGTAAGAGCCAGAGAGGATGGAGGGCACCAAGAAAGCAAAGCTTCTAAATCAACAAGATTGACACATATATGAACTCACAGAGCCTGAGGCAGCATGCCCAGGGCCTGCACAGGTCTGCACCAGATGGGGTCGTAGACACACGCCCCATCCCTTACTTAGAAGCAATCTCCAATTAATAATCACTTGCAAATGACATACTATTTTATTTTCTTTTTATCCTGCACATCCTCTGCATATATATTATGGTTTCCAGTTTAGTGTTTTTATGGGATTCCTGAGGCTGTGCATGAATTCATCCCTGTTTCTTGTGCTTTCTCCTGGGCCCATTTCCTTCTGATTGTTTTGTCCAATCCTGATGTGTTAGTTTTTGTTTCATCATATTATATTATAATCCCTTACAAATCTGTTTGTTTTCTAGTGACAGACAGAAAGGGGATGGATGTAAATGGGAAGGGAGGTAGGGAGGAACTGGGAGGAAGAGGAAAGGGGAAACCATAACCAGGATATAGTATATGAGAAAAAAATCTATTTTCAATAAAAGAGAAAAAGAGACTAAAACCAAAAAAAAGAAGAGAAAAAGAAAGAGAAATAAAAGTTTTAAAAGAAAAAAAAAAGAAGTATGGTGGTTTGAATAAGAATGGCCCCATAGGCTCATATATTTGAATGTTTACTCACTGGGGAGTGGCGCTACTTGAGAGGGATTAGGCGGTATGGCATTGTTGGGAGAAGTGTGTCACTGGGAATGGGTTTTGGGGTTTCAAAAAGCCCAAACCAGGCCTGCTCTCTCTCTCTCTCTCTCTCTCTCTCTCTCTCTCTCCCTGCTTCCTGTGAATCTGAATGTAGGGCTCTTAGCTACTTCTCCAGCATCATCTCTGCCAGCATGCTGCCATGCTCCCTACCAGGATGGCAATGGACAAAAACCTCTAAAACTGTCAGCCAGCCCCAATTAAATGCTTTCTTTTGATGCCATAGTCAACGTGTCTCTTCACAGCAATAGAATAGTGACCAGGACAATAGTAAAAGTTTCCAGTTTTACCAGTTTTAAACTCAGTCTATGTTCCAGGACAGCCAGGGCTGTTACACAGAGAAAGCCGATCTCGAAAACAAAACCAAAACCTCATTTCCGCTGGCCAATGACTACTCTCCTGGTTTCCGTTTGATGTGGTGACAAGCGCCATGACCAAATACAACGTAGAGAAAGAAGAGTTTATTCGAGCTTGTAGTTGTAGGTCACAGCCCATCCTTGTTAGAAGTTAGGACAGGAACTCAAGCATGGTAGGGACTTAAGGCAGAAACCATAGAGGAACACTGCTTACTGCTCTCACTCTGCTTGCTCAGAAGCTCATGCTCAGCCAGCTTTCTTAGACAGTTCAAGAGCACCTACCTAGGGATTGATGTGGGATTCTCCTCTGTATGCTGTGAATGTTTCATTACCATTGGCTGATAGAGAAGCTGCTTTGGGCCGATGGCAGGGCACAATAAAGCCAGGAGGGAAATCCAAACAGAGATATAGAGAGAAAGTAGGTAGAGTCCAGGAGATGCCATGTAGCTGCTGAAGGAGAACGAGGCTAGCCACCAGTCAGAACCTTACCAGTAGGCCCCAACCTCGTGGCGATAAGCAGATTAATAGAAATGGGTTAATTTAAGATGTAAGAGTTAGTTAATAAGAAGCTAATAGACTGAGCAGTGTTTTAATGAATATAGTTTCTGTGTGATTATTTCGGGTCTGGGCAGCTGGGAAATGAACGAGTGGCCTCCATCTACATAGGGATGGTGCCCTTTACTGTGGGCTAGGGTCTCCTGCATCAAATAATCAAGACAACCCCCTACAGGCATGTCCACAAGACCATCTGTTCTAAGAAGTTCTTCAAACAAGGCTTTTCTCAGATGACTTTAGTCTGTGTCAAGGTGACAATTAAAGCTAGCCAGGACAACAAACCCTCCCAAAATCCCGTGTGTTGGCTCCATGGCAACCTATGCATAAGCACTTCTGCCTGCAAAGTCTACAGTCCTGGGATCTGTTTCTCAAAACGCCAGGTGAGATGAGCTGTGGCCTTTTATGTAGGAGCCACATACTTTAAGCACAATGTCTCCTCCCACAAAGGCCTCCTCTCTCAACTTCAGACATGGGATTGATGACCTCTAGCTTCTAAGTATGGTGTGGCCACCAAGATCACCTGAAGGCTTGCTGGGAGTGTCCTGTGGATGTAAATTTCAGACCACTTGGGTTCAGATAGTATTCCTCATCCACTGCCAAGTGACTCAGTATCACCAGCAACTCTACCTCAGATTTGTTCTGCTGGGCTTTTAATTCTAAGTTTATTTTATTTAAAGATACATGTGTAATTAGATGTAAAGTAATTGCAGCTCTGATTTTCAAGTCCAGCATTAAGCCAACATTCTCTTTGTGTGCTCACTCTTCCACTGATTTCTCCTATTCTTTCTGAACATTAAAAGATAATGACCCAAAAACAAATAGATGGAAAAGTAAGGTCTAACAAGTCCCCCAAGCCAGCCTTAAAAGCTAATGAATGTGGATCCACCAGTCAGTGGCCAAACTGTGCAAAGATTCTTGGTCCTACTCTATCTTGGGACATTCACAGACACATGGGGGCTTGTCAGTCTGTGAAATAAGTCCTCTTTCTCACTGTATGCAATCTTGAGTCAACTACTGTCATGGAATCAATCGCGTGTCCCTTTTTTAAGCCTTGGCAACTCTTAAGAACCCCAGTAGTGCTATAAGCATGCACATTACACCATCCACACTTAGAACCAAACCGAATGAAGCATCTCTTCCTATTTGTCATGGGGTTGTGTTCTCAAAGCCACATCTCTAACAGTAGAACTTGCACTTCCTCCTTGCGCTTTCATAATTATTTTAACTCTTACATTTAATAAAGGGCAGGATTGCCAGCCTGGCATAGTGGTGTGTGCCTTTAATCTCAGCAGTACAGAGATGGAGGCAGATGGATTTCTGTGAGTTCAAGACCAGCCTGGTCTCCATAATGAGTTATAGGACAGCCAGAGCTACATAGTGAGACCCTATCTCGAACTCCCTTGCCCCCCAAATAAAATAATGACAGGATTTCACTAATGATGATTCCAGTTTGCAGTGGGGGAACATCATACACTTGTCAAATAGCTCTATAAAAAACATTAGAGAGAAAGTCTCTAATGTTCCCACGTCCATACCAGTCGCTGTCATTTCAGACCATTCTCTGGGGGACATTGCATTCTTTGTCAAATCCCCTTAACCTTGAGGTTGAGATCTTTCTGCTAAAGGAACCTCTAGGTTAAGCGAACACAGACATCTTTCAGAGGTCCTGGAAAGTTTGCCTGTGCATGTCTCTGCATAATCTGTCTGAGCCACCAGTCCCTGAGTAGGTGTAACGCAGGCCCTCATCCCTTCCCCAAAGTGCCTAATCACGGTAGTCTCTATGTCTCTCCCAAAGGCCATTCTTGTTTTAGCACATTCATGGTCTACTTTTGTTGGATGACCCCTGTCATGTCACTTGCTTGAGAAGATCAGTGGCTCATCCAGACATTTATTTTCTATAGGGTGTCTTGAGCTCTCTGGTGATAAGTAGTCTCTACTCATGACCTCAGTATATAACCAAGGGGTAGTCATGGTGAAGGAAGCAACAGTGGAGGCAGGAGAAACTCAGAACACCCTGTGGGGGACTGTCCCCTTCCCAGGCCCTGCTGATCTGTCCTTCAAGTACATCCTGGGAGGCAATGAGTTGGGTTCCCTTTGTGATTTCTCCCCTTTTTGGTGAAGAAAGTTGAGGCAGGACTCTACTGAATGCTGACATTTTTAATGCAAGGAAAATTTTTTTTTTAAATCATTGGATATGTCTGCTAGTATCTGAGAAATTCCTCCTTCCTAAGGGAACTCATTACCCATATTACTTCCCATCCCAGCAAACAAAGTAGAGAGTAAAGCCTTATGTTTTACAGCACAAAACTCAGGTCCTGATTTATTGCAATTTATTGCAATTATTTCTGGGTTACTTGGCTTGTGTGAAAGTTCATGACCACATGGGCCATGTATGGTTTCTTCACCTAGTAATCTTTATGTGCTTAGTATGTCATAGTAGTAAAGTATATGTCAACTATTAATGAAAAACAAATGACTGCCTGGAGGGATACATGAATGAAATTTATCTTGAATTCCTGAAACATGGGAGAGCTATAGTTACCATCTGGGAAGTTTCTTTGAGTCTCCTTTAAGTCTGGGTAGGCCTTCAGATGTGTTGTGCTGAATATCACTTCTAGAAGCGACAGGCTAAATGTCTTCTGCAGATCACGGAGGATGTCATACACCACATTTTTTTACTGCATCCAGTTTCTTGCATTTTTTTAGAACTCTTAAAAATATTGAATGGAGAGTTATGTTATGATGGATTTACGGTTTATAAGAGAGGCTTAGAGTGGTTCAAACGCCATTTGATTTCTTGTGAAGTGTCTGAGTTTTGCATTGATCAGGTGACATCTTACATGTCCTCTCTGTAATGACAGATCCGTGCTTATCCGAGAGCAGCTCTGGTGCTGACACACAGCTGACAGGAAAGATAGCTCTGAAGAATGACCAAAGGATGTGTCTGTAAGAGCCAGGCCAAGATGCTCCACTGTGGCCCTAACAGGCCATGAGAGGATGTCTGGGACCAGACGATAACTCCCCGGAGACTGACCTGGTCTGCAGGGCTCAAGGCATCCAAGTGAGCATCCTGGCCATAGGGCAAAGGCTTGTTGTCATTATCCCCAGGGGACCCCATCACCAACCTTTACTACGTTCTAGGGCCTCAGCGGCGCCTGAACAATAAGAAGCAAGCATGACGTCTGGTTCTATCCTCACCTGACCCAACTGCCTGTGACTTTCCAAAGTCTCAGGCTCCAGGATTTGGGATAAGTAGACTTTGTTTTGTTTTTCTTTTCTTTTTCTTTTAAAGATTTATTTATTTTTTATGTATATTGGTGTTTTGCCTGCATGTGTTTCTGTGTGAGGAGGCCAGATCCACTGGAACTAGAGTTACAGACAGCTGTAAACTGCCATGTGGGTGCTGGGATTTGAACCCAGGTCCTTTGGAAGAGTGGCCAGGGCGCTTAACCACTGAGCCATTAAGTAGGCTTTATAAGGAAGCCCTGCTTGGATGTGTCCACTCACATTCTAGTTTCTGTTGTTATGTTGCACAAGTAAACCTGGGGTGCTCTGCCCTTTAGAGCATTCCCACACCCCATCCATCCGCTGTCACCATGTACCTCAGCCCCGGTTACTGCAGAGATGGACAGGAATGTTTCCTGTGATGCCCGCTTCTCCTGTTACCTCTGACTTCCAAGAAGTGAAGGTCCCTACTTCCTGGAGGCCCTTCAGCTTGTTGGCAGCATCCCGAGGTTCAGAGAAATACAGCACAGGGCAGGCTTTCTGTCAGGGCTGAGTTCCTTCTCCTCACTCACCTGGAACTTCTGCTCAGAGATGTAGCCGCGGTCTCATAAGGAAAGGAAACGGCTTTGTGATGGTGCTCGCGATTTCCACCTTGTTTTCTTTGAAGTGCTTGAAGATGAGCCAATAGTCAGGTGACTCCTCTTCGCTCAGGTACTCTGAGCTTGCCCTAAGGGATGCATTTCATGTAGAAGTAGAAACTGGTTTACAAGAGGCTACCAGTGGCTGGATAGCTTCTGTATGAAGGATGGTCTATGCTGAGCCAGTGTGTGTAAAATTAAGTGTGTTTGTGGGAAGACAGAAATAGATACAGTTTTTATTTAGGGAATTTTTGAGGTGTCATAGAAGAAATCAGGGGTCTTGGTAGAGCCCTGTACATGGTGAATGGGCTCACCTGTTCTAATCAATGACCCGATCTCTAAAACAAAACCACTCAATTGACTGTGTAATCTTTTTTTTTGTTATTTTTTTTAATTATAGAGTTTTTATTTAGATGTTATTGATACAAATTACACAGGACAGATTCATATTAAGGTTCATTCCTAGTTACTCCAAGAAATTCTAGCATTAACTTAACTGGAGCAATTGATTGATCTAACATCTTGATAAAATGCCTTTATCATACAAACTCTTGATGATTATTGACAAAAATCAAAGACTTGATTCCTCAGATGCATACTGGACTCAGCTGATGTCTCTTGATAAGCCGTATATTGCAGTTTTTTGACTGTGTAATCTTTACACGTGTTGATATGCTGCTGCCATGGCTGATTTTACATGTCCTCAGGAAGGATAAGATAAACATTTAAGGTGATGAATTCTGAGTAAGAAAGTGTGTAGTTCCCGATGTCAGTGGTCTCTATCTAATCAGCTAAGAACTGAATAGAACAAAAGAGCCACTCTCCTTAAGTGACAATTCTCTAGTGTTCTACCTTCAAATTGTACCTGTACTGTATCTAGGCAACAGGTCCACTCTGCTGATTTTTTCCCAACCTCCATAATTGTGTGCAATTATACACACTACTGGTTCTGTTTCTCTGCAGAACTCTAGTATATATTTTACAAAAGAAGAAGCTACCCACAAAGGCATTTTTGAAAAGGAGATATTATGCATTCCAACACTGAAAGGCAAGCGCTATGGCTAAAGACAATTCTCAGAAGACTTAAGGAAATATGCTTCATCTGTAATGAAGGAGCTGTCATTTGGCTGCAAAAACAACTTCAGAGGCCCTTTGCTGGTAAAGAGCTACATTAGAGATAGTCACAAAATATCCAGGACCGTGACCTAGGCAAAAGAATCGCGGTTTCTTCTTAAGAAAAATTTAAGTGAAGCCAGGTGGTGGTGGTGCACGCCTTTAATCCCAGCACTTGGGAGGCAGAGACAGGTGGATCTCTGAGTTTGAGGCTAGCCTGGTCTACAGAGCAAGTTCCAGGCCAGGCTCCAAAGCTACAGAGAAACCCTTTCTCAAAAAAAACAATGGTTGGGGTGGGGGGTGGGGTTAGGGGTGGGGATAAGGAAAGAAACATTAAGTGACTCATTCAGAGTTTACACTTCAGGCTTTTGGGATTTCCCCCAGGAGAATCTGCAAGCCCATCTCATTATATGCCACCCCCAGGGGTTCTCTGCACAAGCCCTGGCTGTGCTGGAACTAGCTCTGCAGACCAGTGTGGCCTCAAACTCACAGAGATTTCCCTGCCTCTGCCTCTGGAGTTCTGGAGTTAAAGGCATGAGCCACCATTGCCTGACCTCATTATATGCCAATTTAAGTTAGTTTTCCAGTGCCTTGTGGAAATACACCTGATGGAGTAGAAAGAACCAATGAGCAAAGGGAAAGGCCCACGCTGGAGAATCCGAGATGGTGCTGGGGACAGAAGGGAGCTCCAGAAAGCAAATCTTGTCTCATGGATTTTGGTATCAGATAGAGATTAACACAGAAACCCACCCTTGATTAGAGTTTGGAGAGTAAATACGGAGTTCCCAGCCTTAAATGAGACATCCGTGTCACACCCCTTTTCCCAAGGCTCAGGGAACACTGTAGAAGAGGGTGGAGAGACTGTGAGAGCCAGAGGCTGGAAAGGACTGCAGTGTGCTGTGTAACAATTTCTTCCTAGACTGAGCTGTCCCATCCCGCTGGGAAGCTCCCTAAACAGGGAGGAAAGCAACACAAGACAGTTTCATTAAGACCCTGAAACTGACCAGATCCACTAGGACCCTTCCTTCAAGAATAAGCAATAAAGACAACCGTGACAAGGTTACTCTCAGACAAGTCAAACAGCAAAAGAGATTGTGAGAGCAGAACAGTTGCCTGGAAGCAGCAGCAACCGGCTGAGCTGCCTGGGAGAGGTTTAGCCCTGCTGTGTCACCTGGAAAGGACACTCTCTAACCCGCTGTGCCCTGTGCTCCAGCTTCCCAGCTCTGTGAGCTGCCACCCATACTGGGGTGGGCTTTGGTGATACAGTTGTCTTTGAATCATTTCCACTCCCTTAAGTAACCGGTTACCCATATTCCTGTAAGTCACTGTGGTGGTTTGAATTAGAATGGTCCCCATAGACCCATATTGTAATGCTTAGGGAGTGGCATTAGGAGGTATGGCCTTGTCGGAGTGGGTATGACCTTGCTGGAGGAAGCATGATAGGCCTTGGGGTTTCAGAAGCCCAAGCTAGGCCCCAGGGGTTCACCCTCTCTTCCTGCTGCCCATGGATCCAGATGTAGACCTCTTGGCTCCTTCTCCAGCACCATGCTGGCTGCATGCTGCCATGCTTGGGTGAAACCTCTGAACCTGTAAGCCAGGCCCAATCAAATACTTTCTTTTGTAAGAGTTGTCATGGTCATGGTATCTCTTCAGAGCAATCGAAACCATAACTAAGACAGTAACCCCGATAAAACTCTGGGTTCACTAAGTCGGACTTTGGTGGCATCTGTACTTTGGTCTGTCACTGGTTTCCTCTCTGGGGTAAGTAGAGTACTGACTCTCCCTTGTCACATGACACAGTGAAATAATGTCTTTGAACACAATAGGACAGTTGCATTCATGAACTTCAGTGGCTGTGGCTTCTTTCACAAGACCTCCACAAAGATGGGGTCTAGTGGCGCATACCTTTGTTCCCGGTACTTGGGAGGCAGTGGTAGGGGGATCCCTGTGAGTTTAAGGCCAGCTTGGTGTACATAGAGAGTTACAGGACAGCCAGAGCTACACAGTGAGATTCTGTCTCAGAAAACAACTCCCCCCCCCCCTCAAGATCAAGTAAACAGAAAGCACAGATGGGAAACTTTGGTAGTTGACAGCTGTTGGGTAAGCAGGGTGCGGGAGTTTTCTGCAGGGAAGTGGCCGCTGGTAGGTTTCTCATGCTTCCACGGCTCACTACACTCAGGCACATACAGATGGCACTGACTGGACACAGTGGGCCATGTCGAGGTGTGGTATGAAAATGGGCCACACAGGCTCATAAGGAGGGGCATTATTTGAAACAATTGGGACATGGGGCCTTGTTGGAGGAAGTGTGTCACTAGGAGTGGGTTTTGAGGCTTCAAATGCTCAAGCCAGGCCCAACATCACTCTCTTTTTCTGATGTCTGTGGATCTAGATGTAGGACTCTTAGCTACCTCTCCAGCACCATGTCTGTCTGTGCTGCCAGCTCCCTATTATAATGATAATGAACTAAACCTCTGAACTGTAAGCTGGCCCAAATTAATTTTTTTTTCCTTTATAAGGATTGATGTGGTCATGGTGTCTCTTCACAGCAATACAAATTCTAACTAAGACACGGAATTGCTTAGTTAGGGTTTTTATTGCTTCAATGAAACACCATGACTAAAACCACTTCCATATCACTGCTCATCACCAAAGGGGGTCAGGACAAGAACTCAAACAGAGCAGGAACCTGGAGGCAGGAGCTGATACAGAGGTTCTCCATGGCGTGTTCAGTCTGCTTTCTTATAGAACCCAGAACCCAGCCCAGGGATGGCACTACCCATCATGAGCTGGGCTCTCCTCCCATCAATAACAAATTAAGAAAATGCCCTATAGCTGGATCTCATGGAGGCATTTCCTCAGTTAAGGTTCCCTCCTTTCAGATAACTCTAGCTTGCGTCAAGTCGACATAAAACTAGACAGCACAATTGGCCCTTTGTCAACGTAATACACAAATGTAACAACAACTTTCCCTTTCTTCATTCCCAAGGCCACACATTAATAACACTAATAACACAACAATACAAAATACTTCACAAACTTTTAAAAATCCCTAGTCTTGCAGGGTGGTGGTGGTGCACGCCTTTAATCCCAGCACTTGGGAGTCAGAGGCAGGCAGATCTCTGAGTTCGAGGCCAGTTTGGTCTACAAAGTGAGTTCCAGGACAGTCAGGACTGTTACATAGAGAAGAAAACTTGTCTTGAAAAACCAAACAAATAAAAACAAACAAAAAAGCCCCTAATCTTTACAAATCAAACAAAAGATTTTACAAATTGAATTTAAAGTTCAATCTTTGTAAAAAATTGAGTCTTTTTAAAAATCTATAATCTATTTAAAATTCAGCTATCAACTGTGGTATCTTGTAAAATCAAAAATATGTTAAAAACTTCCTTACTTCAAGAGGGAAGAACCAGGCAACCGTCACAATCTGAACAAAGCAAAACTACATTCCAACAGTGTGAATAACTTAATGTCCAATATCTGGGGTTCACTCACAATCTTCTGGGCTCCTTCCTCAAAGGGGCTCAGGTCACTTCTCAGGATCCGCCCTCTACAGTGCACGCAGCTCGACTTCTAAGCTCCAACTGGCTCCACGCCACAGCTGCTGCTGTTGGTGGTGGGCATCCCAGGGCACTGGCATCTCCAAAATGCTGGGGTCCCTTGCAGCAACTGGTCTGCATTTTCACCAATAGTATCTCCTAGGCTCTCTTTGCGGTGTCAAGCCCCCACTTCTTTGCATGACCTCTTCGATCCTGGGCCTTCAGTTGCTACTGAGGCTGCAGCTTTACCAATGGCCTCTCCTGGTCTCTCACAGTACCAGGTTTCAGCTGCCCTTCATGACCCCTTCATGCCTTCAAAACCAGTACCACCTGGATGACTCTTACACTACCAAGTTCTGCTGCCAACTAGAGATATAACATTGGTTGCTTCTAGAACACAGCTTCTGTGTGTTGACCCTGAGGATTCCCAGATTTCACCTCAACAATGCTGCTCTCTCTCTCTCTCTCTCTCTCTCTCTCTCTCTCTCTCTCTCTCTCTCTCTCTCTGTATGTGTTTGTTTGTTTTTTGAGACAGGGTTTCTCTGTAGCTTTGGAGCCTGTTCTGGAACTAGCCCTGTAGACCAGGCTGGCCTTGAACTCAGAGATTTGCCCGCCTCTTCCTTCTGATTGCTGAGATTAAAGGCCTGCGCCACCACCGCCTGGCACTGGTCTCTTCTCACCACTGCTAATGTCTCATCTCCAGCTGACCAGTATTGAGCATCCCGGCAGAGCAAAGGCTTCACACTAGCAGTTCTGTTATTATCTTGTTAATCACAGCTGATTCTTCAGCCGCAGATAATCAGGACCACAGAAACTTAGTTCAAAATAACAGATGGCCCTGAAAGAGTCTTTGCTTCCCTCTGAAACTTCACAAGCCAGGCCTCCAGTGCCTGTGTTGCTCTCAACCTTCTCATCTTTCGAGCTCCCACAGAACAGTTCACTAAGCTTTCAACACTCAATGAATTTTCTAGTCCAAAGTTTTAAAGTCCTTCCTCAGAACAACATGGTCAGGTCTGTCACTGCAACACCCCACTCCTGGTACCAGTTAGGGTTTCTATTGTGTCAATGAAACACTATAACATGAAACTAACCAGCACATGAGAGAACATGAAGTTGGGAGAGAAACGTGGCAGAGGGGTCTTAGAAGAATTAGAGGGAGAGTGGGGGTTGATATGATCAAAATGCATTTTATGCATTCATGAAGTGGTCAAAGGATGAATAATTTAAAAAAGTTCAGAAAGAAATAGACTGTCTGAGAAGGGCTCCAATAATTCTAACGAAACCATCCAATGGATTGACAGATGAGATCACATGAAACTGAAAAGCTTCTACACAGACAAGAAAATAAGCCCCAGAGTGGAGTAATCAGGAAAAACTTTGCCAACTATATATCAGATCAGGGATTGATAACTAAGATAAATAAAAAATTGCAAAAACTAAATATAAAACCCCCAAACCATCCAGTTAATAAATGAGCTAATAAACCAGAGGGATGCCAAATAAGAACCCTTGCTGTTCTACCAGAGAACCAAAGTTCTATTCCCAGTACACCCATATCAGCCACCTGTAACTTACAGCCACCTGTAACTCCATCTCAGGGGATCTGATGGCCTTCTCTGTCTGCAGCAGGCATCCACAGACATATGGTCTACACTCATGCAGACACACATACATATGCATAAAATAAAGAACATAAAAAAGAAATACAAATGGCCAGTGATTGGTTCAACATCCTTAGCCAGTAGGAAAATGAGAAAAATGAAACACCTGATTTGAGAGTCTGTCTTTCCCCAGTCAAAAATGGCTCCTAGTAAAAAAAAAAAAGTAAGTGGTAGAAATGAGAATATGGAGGAAGAGGAACCATTATCTGCTGTGGGTAGAACAATAAACTGTGCAGCCACTGTAGAAATCAGTGTGGAGGTTCCCAACAAAACTGAAAATAAGACGGCCATGGTGGTGCACTCAGGAGGCAGAGGCATATGGATCTCTGTAAGTTCGAAGTCAGCCTGGTCTACATAGCGAGTTCCAGGACAGTCAGGTTGATATGCAGAGACCCAACCAACCAAACAAAAACAACAAAAAGAAAAAAACAAAACTCCAAAACATAAAAGCAAAACTATAACTTTGAAAATAGAACTAATTTTGTTTTAATGTTTAATTAATGGGAAATATTAATAAGTAAAACCCCCCAAAACTAGCTCTTTGAGGTTCTCCATAGTTTTTAAAAGTAGGGAGGCAAATCTCTGTGAATTTGAGGCTAATGTGGGCTGTATTAGCAAGTTCCAGGCCAGCCAGGGATACACAGTGAGGCCCTGTCTAAAATGCATGAATAAACACATAAAATTGAGAGTCTTTCTTTTTAGAAAGAAAAATTCCACATATAAAATTATTGTTTTGTTCTTGACTTAGAGGGTTTCCTGGTCTGTGTGTTCACCTGTGGTGTATCTGTGTACTTCCAGTTCTCCTGGGACCTTGGGTTACACTCTCCAAATCACTATTCTTGAACACTTTACCACATTAGATTTATGTGTATGTATACATGGTGTGTGAGCACGTGTGGAGGCCAGAGGTGGATGCTGAGTATCTCTTTTAGTTCTCTCCAGCTTATCTTTTTTTTATAATTTTTAAAAATATTTATTTATTTATTATGTATACAATATTCTGTCTCTGTGTATGCCTGCAGGCCAGAAGAGGGCACCAGACCCCATTAAAGGTGGTTGTGAGCTACCATGTGGTTGCTGGGAATTGAACTCAGGACCTTTGGAAGAGCAGGCAATGCTCTTAACCTCTGAGCCATCTCTCCAGCCCTCTCCAGCTTATCTTGAGGCGAGGTCTCTCACTGAACATGAGGGCCATGATTTAGTCAGGGAGCCCAGGGATCCACCAGTCTCTACTCCCCTGCTGCAGTAGTTATAAACACACACCACAGCACCCAGCATTTATGTGGGTGCAGGGGATTTGAACTCAAGTACTTATGAACTTACGTGGCAAGCATTTTACTGACTGCATCTCTCAAGCCCCTTAAATAAATATATATACATATATACATGTGCTTATGATGTATATATAGTTAAATTAACAAATTTTAAAAATGACTAAAAACTTGAGTTAGAATTGCATTATTTCAAAGGAGGTACATTGAAATGGTCTCTCAGCTGATGCTGTCACCCAATTAGAGAAATACACAAGTTAACCAGAAACCTCAAGTTTGCCAAGGTTGTCAAAATGAAACTACAAATCCCACAAAATAATGAAAAGTGAAAACATACTGTTTTGCTTAAACAGAGAAAAGGAACAGACAGCATACATACAAAGTACCCCGAAAATCATATCAAGAAGAGGCCTGGGATTAACCTGGTACCTCTGGTACTATGAAAAATAAGAAGAAATGTAATTGATATAGAAGTCAAGGAAATAGAATCCTAAGGTGAGTCATTAAAACTAGGAAGGGGGTGCATAAACCATCTTACCTGGTAAGTGTATACACACACACAAACACACACACACACACACACACACACACACACAGATAGAGAGAGAGAGACAGAGAGAGAATGTTAAGTCATGTGGGCTGGTGGTCCTCCCCACAAGAACCATAGACTAGCCACCCCAGTATCAAAACAAGAAACCTTATTTCGAATGATGGACCAGGGTTGTCAAAGTTACTCCCAAAGTAATAGAGATTATTCACGTATGCCTTGGTGGTCTCTCAGGGCCCTTATCACAGAAGACACCACACACTTAGGACACAGGACTCAGATGATTTGAGCTGGATCTGACCTGCCTCTTTCCTTCCATACAGTTTCCAGGACTCTAGAAAATACTATATAAGTTGCCAAGGGAGAGAAGCAATTAAACAGTACAAGCCAGCTGTGATACCTATGTTGTGGAATATTACTTTAACTATGTAAAGATGTGCTACATTTGCTTATACTGCAGAGTATTATTTTAACTGTGTGAAGGTGTGTTACATTTGTTTCTGCTGCATTTGTTTAATGATGTAAAGATGTGTTGCATTTGTTTCACTTTGCCTGCCTAAGACACCTGATTGGTCTAATAAAAAGATGAATGGCCAATAGTTAGGCAGGAGAGGGATAAGCAGGACTGGTGGGCAGAGAGAATAAATAGGGGAATGAGGAAAAGAGAGAGAAGAAGAAGTGAACGAGGGAGAAAGAGAGGGACATGCCTGGGACCAGAAGCCAGGCCGCAAAGGAGAAACAGTGAAGGAAAGATATACAGAAGGAAAGAAGGTAAAAAGCCCTGAGGCAAAATGTAGATGAAGAGAAACAGGTTACATTATAAGAGCTAGTGAGAAATGAGCCTAAGCTAAGGCTCATTTAGAACCAATCAGAAGTCATTTTGCTAGACCAATATTCATTTCCTGCTATATTCTAAATCTTTCCCTCATCTTGTTTACATTTCTGTTGCTGTAAAAACACCATGAGCAGGGCAACTTAGAGAAGAGAAAGTTTAGTAGGGGCTGCCTTACTTCCAGAATAGGAGATGTTAAAGGCCAGACCCACTCCACACCTACTTTCATTAGTCATGGGTCTTTATCTGCTTCCACTGCTTCCATTTGATTGATCACACTTCTGGACTGACCTAAGCAAGACAGGTGGACTCAGAGCCCAATGTCCTCAACCGCGCAGACTGGGAAAAGGTCGGCAACAGACAGACATCCCGTTTGGGCTTTAATTTTCTAAAACTAGTTTTGTGTTTCTGCAGAGCTTTTTTAGAGTGGGGATTAGGGAGACCTGGGAGAGGTGAAGGAATTAGAGGCCACTTTGGCAGGGGCTCCCAGGGACCAAGAAGTCCACACAGTGGAAACGAAGTGGGGTGAGTTGGGGTGACCATAGGACTACAACATCTAGCCCACTGCCATGAAAACTGCTTGTCCCAGTTCTTAATCTCCTTGTGATCTCATTGTCTCAAGCAGCCGTGGACCCATGGGCCCAGCCTGGGAGGCCCTAGTAACACATAGAAACATCTATCTTAGCAGAGACAAAGGACAAGGAGAGGGGAAAGGACTTACCTGCTGCTGGATCCGTTGTTCCCTCCTGCCATCCCCTACACAGTTCCAAGGGTGCCCTGAACTTGACTCAGGGCAGCGTGAACCACCTCTGAGCCTCTGGGAAGCTCAGAGAGAACTTAACTCCTGAGGGCCCCCAAACTGACGGAAAAAGAAAGTGAAATGGCTCAGCTGTGACTTGGCTGCACTCACATACTATTTGGTCCCCATGTTGTGTCCTGCTGGTTTCTCCCCCTCCCACAGTCTCCGCCCCAGATGGGAGGAGCAAAGGCAGAAACTTGGGACCCCTGGTTCACTCCAAGGAAAGGTGGGAGAGTCTGTCAGCTCAGGGCTCAGAGCTGTCTGAGGAGAGGCGGCTGCGGAAAATGGGAAGGAAGTGGCTCCTTTGTCCTTAGCTGGGGTGGACAAGGAAGAGTAGGTTGTCCACAATCTCTCAGGCCTGTGGCTGTCCTGGCATCCTAGTGAGCCAGAGCTGTAGAGTTGGACCTGATATTTGAGCCCAGACTAGGAAAAGCTAGAAGGTGTGGCCGCCTAAACTTCTTGGAGCTTCTGAATGAAGCCAGAATCAAGGAAACCCTCTCCCCTGCCTCCTCCAACCAAGGGCAGTGCAGAGAATCCAGGCAGAACAGGTTGCTCAAGTGTGCCCTTGACAGCTGGGCAACAAAGGGCTTCAGCAATTTCACCGAGGTCTTTGGAACAGACCTCCTCCTCCTCCTCCTCCTCCTCCTCCTCCTC